>APFE030487633.1:77999-108035 GCA_000404065.3 Pinus taeda
GGCGAGCTGATTCTGGGAATCGACCTGCCACCCCCGCGGGCTGTTGGGCTGCTGGGGTGGGGTGGGGTGCCCGGTAGCCAGCCCCACCGCCCCCAACCCATGGGCCCGTTTGGATGCTGAGAGCATTATCGGGCCCACCACGCCCACTGTGGATGTAGTGGATAAATCTATCCCACAATTTTTTTTAATTTTTTAAAAATAATTTAAACTTCATTAAGCTTATTTAATTTTAAAATTTGCAAAGCAGAAAAATGAACTATCCTTTAAAATGCGATAATCCTCCGTTGAATATGTTGTTGATAGCAATGTCGTTGTTCCACAAATTCGCCTCAAGTCTTTAACAAACCTCGAAAAACCTTGATGTGATGTGAGTAATAGTGATAATGAAATTTATTATATAGGTGAAATTACGGAAATGTTTTACCATACGATTATGTGGGATTAATTTGTTTTTATAAACCTTAACATGCTAATTTTGTTATGGTGATATAGGAAACTATGATAAAGCGAATATTAAGGAATTTTTTTACAGCACTGTGAATGTAGGATTAATTTGTTTTAGAAGGTAAAAAAAAAAAAAAAAAAAAAAAAATTTGAATTGTCTAGTAAATATTATATAGTTTAAGTAATTAAATTAGGTTAGGTAAAAGATTTAGTTTACAATTTTAAATTTAAAGATTTATTTCATAAAAAAAAATAGTTTAAATTTTTCAATAAATTGTAGAAGAAAATAATGAAGGGAAATACATGAAACAAATTTTTTGGAGGGAAAAATTTTGGCGAAATTTTTTCCATGGAAAAATTTACTCTTTAAGCTATATAATATCATTAGGAGAGTCTGCATTTGTGTCATTCAACCTCTTCTATTTGAAAGGGATGGATTCTTCTGATAGTGAAGTTTTGTTTTGTGAAGCATCAACATCTTCGTCATGTAACAACTCTATTCATATTGATGAATATAATGGAAATTCTTCCACTATGAATAGAGAGTCAATTCTTCCACGTAGTCCTAATCCTAATGACTATGAGAGCAACACTGATGAAAGACGGGATAAAGAATTTCAAAAAAATAAAGAGTCATGGTTTCCACTTAGTCCTAATCCTAAGGATTATGAGAGCAATAGTGATGAAGAGCATGATGAAGAATTTCAAAAGAATGGAGTGTCACGATATCCACTTAGTCCTAATCCTATGGAATATGAGAGCAACAATGATGAAGAGCATGATGACGAATTTCAAAAGAATGGAGTGTCATGGTGGTCACTTAGTCATAATCCTATGGACTATGAGAGCAGTAGTGATGAAGAGCATGATGGCGAATTTTAAAAGAATGGAGTGTCACGGTGTCCACTTAGTCCTAATCATATGGACTATGAGAGCAACAGTGATGAAGAGCACGATGAAAAATTTCAAAAGAATGGAGTGTCACGGTGTGCACTTAGTCCTAATCCTATGGACTATGAGAACAACAATGATCAAGAATTTCAACTGAATAGAGTGTCACAGTTTCCAACTAGTCCTAATCCTATGGACTATGAAAGCAGCAGTGATGAAGAACATGATGAAGAATTTCAAAAGAATGAAGTGTGACTGTGTCCACTTGGTCCTAATCCTATGGACTATGAGAGTAGTAGTGATGAAGAGCATGATCAAGAATTTCAAATGAATAGAGTGTCACAGTGTCCACTTAGTCCTAATCCTATGGACTATGAAAGCAAAAATGATGAAGAACATGATAAAGAATTTCAAATGAATAGAGTGTCATAGTGTCCACTTAGTCCTAATCCTATAGACTATGAGAGTAGCAGTGTTGAAGAACATGATGAAGAATTTTAAATAAATAAAGAGTCGCAGTTTCCACTTAGTCCTAATCCTAAGGACTATGAGAGCATAGTGACGAAGTACATGATGAAGTACTTAGTCCTAATCCTAAGGACTATGAGAGTAGTAGTGACAAAGGGCATGATGTAGAATTTTCAATAAGTAAACAATCACATTTTCGACGTAGTCCTAATTCTATGGACTATGAGAGCAGCACTAACAATGTACATGAGGAAGAATATCCAATAAACATCAAGTCAAATTTTCCATTTAGTCCTAATTCTAAGGACTATGATAATAGCACTAAAGAAGGGGAAGATGAAGAATATCCTCGAAGTCAGTGTTTCAAAAGCACAACTGATCATACTGAGGATAAAATTCCTCAGAATGACGATGAAAATGATTATACAAATGACGATTCAATGATGGAGATGTTGCCAAGAAATATTGTATCGAAGAGTAGGAGCAAACTTTTCATATCAATCCAAGATGTTCTAGTTATACAAGGGGTAGAGTAGAATATCTGACGAGAAGAAGTTCTATCAACGCTCTCATTTCAAGTGAATGTTGTCAAAAAGATTGCTTGAAACATATGGATTTCAAATTTGCATTAGAGAAAAGGAAGAGATATTTGTGAATGAGAAAAAAGCATGCAAAATTCATATTTACTTGGGTGCATGCAATCTACATTGTTAGGTTATGATTATCATATTAGGTCTTTATTTATCTGTAGAAAGGCTTTCAAAATGTTTCATACGATGGGTAATTTTCATCTCTCGAGAATCCAAGAAAATTTGGAAAAGGATTCCACATTTTATTCAGAAGTATGTCATAAACGACAGTTTGGGCCATTATCAAATATTGCAATGTCATGGATGAAAGATTTATTTTCAAAGCATGGAGAGTGTATGCCAAATAAAGAGACAATACATATTCCAGATAATTTTTCAAGACGAGAAATATACAACTTATACAAAGAATATGCAGAAGGTTCTGAGGGACATGGTCGGTTTATTACATATAAATATTCTGTGAATGTATGGAAGAAAGAATTCAACAACGTCTGTATTCCTAAGAAAACAAGGATGGGGATTTGCAGTACACGTGCTTCTCTTAAATAAAAAGGGATAAACGTGAAGGGTCAGAAATAGGTAAGCATTCATAACTTTAACTTTTAAATTTGTAGAGCCATCAATTATGAAAACGTATTTCTTAATGGCTTTCTTTTATGTTGTGTAGATTCCACTGTCAAAGAACTTCAGGAGCATCGCGAACAACAAACAAGTGAAAGGAAAAAGTTGTACAAACATCAAACGAAGTGTTATGATAATCCGAATAAATATTTGGGTTTGATAATTGATGGTATGGATCAGAAGAAAACACTTTTACCACATTTTGTTCGCACACCCAAAAATTTACAGGAGGAAAATTTTATTCAGAATCACTTGGTCGGTTGTATGGTCTTCAATGGGAAAATGTTGCCAAGGGTGCACTTCACAGCTCCAAATATTCATAATGATAAAAATTTAACAATAACCATAATTCATGATGTGCTTTCTCATTGGTCCGGTAATATTCTTGAAGTTTTGTATCTACCATTGGACAACATTTGTCGTGAAAACAAAAAACGGGTTTTTTTTGGATATCTAAACATTCTTGTTGAATTAAGAATTTTTCAGAAGGTAAAGGTTGGTTTCCTTCTTGTTGGGCACACTCATGACCATATTGATAAGATGTTTAGTCATTTTTTAGTCACATTGAGAAGGAAGGAAGTTGGGAGCTTGCCATCATTAGTTGAATGTATTAAGAAATTATACATGCCAGAGCCTACATTTGATGTGTTGGAAGACTGTTGACATGCGAAGGTTTATTTTGGGATCACATGGTGAGGAGAAATGCATTGAACAACTTAATGACATTAGCTTCCAACATCAATTTCATATCAAAAAAATTGATGGGAAAACACTAATATGGGGCAAGAAGTATACAACTACTGCATAATGGGCACCGTCATCAGGTTTGGAATTTTTGAAGTTCATTCCAGATCATCCAATATTTTCATCAAAAATATTGTTATTACAATCAGTTGGTGAAGTTCATAATGCACGCAGACATAATAGAGATATAAATATTGATTGCCTAGAAGAAATTAAAAAATGTATTAGATATACATATGAGTACTTTGACATTGCCGATTCAATTTGGTGGGAGTCATTTTTCAATAATCAAAGTGATATCATTTCAACAACAACAAATTTAGATATACCTTTGAAAAATCCATTTATTTGGCCACAAAATGTGTCAAATGAACATGAGGAAATAAACATTGTTGAACAACAAAAATCTCAAGGTATTATTAATTCTTCACAGGCAGAGGAAAGAAAGATGTATATTGGTTCCAGAAGGTATCGTGCACAACGTGAAGCCATGGAAGACCTTTACAGGGGTTCAATACAAGATATTAAGAAGGGTTGCATGATCGCAATGCTAGTAGATGGAGATCCCAATGGCTATCCATTATGGGTTGCTAAGGTTATAAAGGTCTTTACAGAAAATGAAGATGTTACAAGTGTTGAAGTACATTGGTATGCTACAAATACACACCCATTCAATGGTGTGTATAAGCCAGAGATGGTAGTTGACAAAAAAATTGGCGGGAAGAGAAAAAGAAAGGGTACAAATATAAATTGCCGCGACACAGACCTCTTAAAATTGAAGGATGTTGACATACTTGTTTATGACTTCAATTTAACAAAGAGAGGAACTCTTCGCTTCAAGACGATAAAGATTCTGAAAAGGTTGTTACCAAAAGGAAAAATGTTGAGATGGGAGTCTGTTGAAACCAGTCATAAATCCAGAAGAATTTTGAAACTTGAAATGGTGGGCATGCATGTGGATTCAGATGGGGCACTAGTTGATGAAAGAGAAGAATATGGAACATCTTTGTCTGCATCCAGTCATTCATCTGAAAATGTGAATTTTGATAGTGTGGAAGAAAATATGAGTGGTTTTGAATAATTGTCTAAGGCAGTTTATACAACTGATGTTTGCATCGTATCTTGAAATAAAATTTTGATTTCCATATGGTGTTAAATCAAAAGTTATGAGTCATTTTTATGTTGTTGGATTATATGTTTTAATTATGACGATTTTTATTGTTTAGAATATCTACAATCCAACAATAAATTATAGATATAATGTATGTTTCATTCAATATACAAATAATGACATTTTGATTAATTTAGTCATGTAATTTGTTCATAATGTCATGGTTATTTAATTTTATGGTTGAAAAATTTCCAATGCTTTTTTGTTTTTTTGTTTTGTTTTGTTTTTTTAATGTTATGGTTGAAAACAATTGGAATTTTAGCAATCTTTAGTGTGATGTTATTATATGTTTAACAACATGGATGAAAACTAATAGAATTTTAATGTGTTTCAGATCCAATTATTTTATCTTTATCGTCATTACTAAAACATGTTGAATTTATATTTAGGAAAGAAAAATGTTATTCTACCGAAAACATTAGTGTGTTTTTGCACATAAAAATTTGGTTTTATTGGCATTTTTTTTAAAATGTTGAAAATTGACCCTAAAAACAAAAAATCATCGTTCCAGTATCAAAACTTTTCGTTTTCAGGGTGTTTTTTGCACCATTTTTGCACGAAAATTTCGTTTTCACTGTCATTTTTAAAACATGTTCAAAATTGACCCTAAAAAAACCATCATTTCAGTATACACACTTTTCGTTTTTAGCACTATTTTTGATGTTTTTTTCAAGGTTTTTTGAATGTTTAATTTCCATTTACGTTTACTCTTACATTAGAAGCATCTCTTTATTATGTTTACATTTACATTCTAGGGTCAAAACCTCTCCTCCCCTTCAATTTGCACGATCATGTATGCATGCCAACATTGAATACAATAACAAAACTTCACATCAAAATTTCAAAAGAGATGCAGGCATGCCTCCCACATGCGATTTCTTCCTTGCAATTTTCTTTTTTTAGTTTTTGACTATCTTGGACATAATGCACCTACATTGATAGGTTGACATGTACATATAGCAATCATGAAAATAAAACATGCATGTTATAGCCATTTTTTGCAACAATATTCCTTATCCACAAGAATTTTCAATTTCATAATGTAAGCATGTATATTTATAATGAAAACATGTATGCAATTCTAGCCCAATACTTATCTGCATGAATATTTATTTCTTTCACAATGTTGCTATGGGTAATTATATTTTTTGATACATCCTCACCCTTTTTTATCTCCAAACATGCCACTTGAATATCTCACAATAAAGTAATTTAGAGTGCCTCTTCATAGTTGCATTTACCCTTCTAGATCGAGTCATCCCCTTATTTATGAAACAATGTCTCCATTGTTCCATCTTGCCAAAGATTTCATGTGTAAGGAGAGTACCAACTTATAGTCTTATTGACAAAGATCTCATTGGAAACCTCTAATTAATCAATAATTCATGGTAATCATTGGGTTCCAATTTCATCAAATTAGCCTTCTTCTTGGGCCTTCCAACTTACAACAATCATCATTTCCCTTATTAAGTAGATCCACCATCAACCTATGTCATAAACATAAACATACAAATATTCGAAGTCATCTCTCTATTAATCAACCATCTTTTCAATAATAATTAAAAAGAATAGTTTCCAATTAATATAAGAGCTTCCACATATGCTTAATTCTTTTATTGTGTAGGCAATTATTCTTTATCTTCATTATGGCATACTTTCATCGCCAAATCGAAGACACCCTTTTTATAACTTTTTTTTCCTCAAGATAGCTTTTATTTAGTCATTAATTTGTGACTAATCATACTTACAATTCTTTCACTACATTCACAAAAACCCTATGAAATGATCTTAGAACTATGAGGTACTAATAATTCCATCACCTCATATGTTAACATGTTATCTACAATGAAATATGGCACTAATATTTGTTTACACAATGCAATAAAAAACATGTATAATTATATATGTGAGCATAAAAACAACTTACATAATCTACTTATGCACATTTACTCAATCCATCCTTGCATTGATTCAAGACTACAATATTATGATGTCATGCATTCCACCATGATGAATTGGAGATATAGCCAATACCTTAACACATCATCCAACCACCTCCCCAATAGTTGTGCGACCTTCCTTTTCATCCCAACAAAACACCAAGAACATAACCCTTTTTGACTAAATAGTTCTTTGGGAATACAAGAAACCTTTTCCTTTATCTACTCAACAATGCCTCACGAAACCCATCATCTTTAATGGCATCTTTCATGTTGGCAAGAATATTACAATTCATGACATCAACACAAGTAGGGACACCATTGAATACTTTTGCAACACTTTAGTGTTTCCATACCCAACAACACTATGGACTCATACATATCTATCTCACATGGCATTCACTCTCACAACAAGATTGGCCTTTCTTATTATCTCATAACTAGCATAACAAGATAAACCACTTTTATCTCATAATAATGCATTTAAAATACTTCCACAATCTTATGTGTCTAAAGATTTTTTGTTTACCACATCACACTTGGGGCATATTTCATACAAATGCATTCAAATGACATCAACATATCAAATGATATAGCCAAGAATGGAGGATTTTTTTTCCTAAATTACCTTTAGCACATATGTGACATAAGCACACTAAATCCATAGTGGTATGGCTGCCATCAAAAACTTTGCTATTACTTGATTAATTGACATCTTATGGAAACTCACATAATCTTTTCACTGATCTTTTATTCAATGACCTCTTGTTCTTATCCATTCTTCAGAAGTTTGATTATCACATGTTGTAGTATCATCAACATCTTCAGTGATATTTCACTATTTCTAGTTACACAGTCACATCAATCGTATTTAATCATTGTGCCATACTAATGGCATATGTAACAATACACCAACATGCAATCTCACATATGCCCAAGTATATCTATATGCACCATGCATTATCTCTTCATATGCTCACTTGTGCATATGCATTAGAAATATCCCATCCTATTGCATTCTTTGCTTTCCCATCCTTTAATTATATACACATAGAACTTAGGAAAATTTAAATATAACACTAAGATAAGAATTAAGAATTTTTCCTTTCAACTACTCTACATAGTAGGGAATTCCACTCCCACATCATCATTTATCCAATTCATGGCATTTTTTCCAGTCACACAAAGTTTTATTAGCTATGATTTTCTCACCAAGTATAAATTCACAATATGTATAAATGTTTATACTTGTTACTTTTTTGAACATATTGTTTTATTCTATAAACAAATAAGAATAAGGTGAGAAACCCCACTCTTTATTAGTTTTGCATTGCTAGCCTTGATCTCTAATTGCCATTAAAGCAATCCACTTATATGATCATGCAACATGTTTTGTTAGCAAGGGTTGCCCTCAAGTGCCATTTGACTATAACAACAATTTATTATCTTATTTCAATTGTCTCTACCTTCTATTTATCTCTAGGAATTGTTTCCTCGTTTGCTTGATGACCTTTAGCCAAATTCTAACCTCATTAGTTGCTTCTTTTTTTCCTTTGGCCAATTTGGCACCAATTGAATTTTATCTGCCATCCTTTCTAACACACTATCATGTCACATTGTATAGCATTCCAAGTTGATATGAACTCATAACAAGGTGCATTATACCTTGCAACTTATACCAAGAATGTTAGATCTAGGACTTTTGTGATCTATATTGTAGATAAATGTATTTAGGATTAATCACATCATTAATATTTGGTTGACGTTTCGAACCAACTAATGTGGTTCATCCTCAAGACAAGGTGAACAAATCATACAATCTTCATGAATAAATAACAAGGATGCATCATTGCCCAAGGTTAGTCGTTGAAAACTAGCTGTTGGAGATTAGTTAAACATGTAAATAAAAATTCTAAAAAGGCAGATAGGAATTATTTAATATTATAAATTTAGTTATAAATTAGTTGTGATTAATCCCAAAGGCATTTATATATTATACCAAGAATATATATATTGTCATTTCACATGTCTTCTTATACTTCTCATTTGGATGTCATTGCATTTCTTATATTCTTATTTGAACTTTTAGCAGTCAAATCGTTGCCTAGATGTGGGTCCCTTGTCCCACAAACAAGGGGGTCTCGTACACTTAGCCATGACCTTAATTTTGGATTTCATCTTTTGTCAACAATTTCTCATTTACTGCTAGAATTGTCTCCTCAATGTTGCAATATCATCCAATGGTTAAACCTTCATCATATAACATCTCATACTCTCATCTTTAATCATCTTTAATGTTTTCCATTTCTACTATTTCTTCTCTATTTCAAATTATTTATGAAGTTCAACTCTATCCACTAAGAGAAATCCATACACTAGAGTGCTTTATTTTTCAAATAGTTGCTTTCCAAGAGAGTAGAAGTTTATTGTTTACTTCACCTTAATTACACATTACTTGTTGGTCCATATATTGCAACTCTTCTATGCATACATATAGTTTGATAGCAATGATGGTTCACCCATTACTTCATGAAGTCCTTTCTCTTTTTCCTTAGTAGATTTCCTCTACCATACCAAACTTTCATAATTTTTTTTTTTTGCAATCATACTCTACAACCTTCATTACTTAGTTTCTTTTCTCTATTTCTAGGGAGTTAAGTAATCAAAATTTTCCTATATCCATAAGAATTCAAATTCATTTGTACATATTGATATATTCCATACCTCCTATACCTATGGTTGTCACTACTTCATTGCATACAATAACCAACTACAATGGTCACAACTTCCACAATTCTTCACTCTATTCCAACTTTCATATGCTAACCTTAGTCAATGCATTGCATGCATTCTAGCTAAGACACCATCAACCTTTACTCTCCTTTATCTCTTGATGTTTTGTCCTAAAATCAAATATTTGGAACACCGCCAACAATCTTCATGCAAGGAGTTTAACCATCCTTGGTCGAATCATTAACTTGCTAGTTTAACTAAAGCGAACAAAGTTCCTTCTACAGATTAATTATTCCAAAAGACTTGGAATATCAAGTTATCCATTGAGGATATAAATATTATATATTAAATGTGAATAAGAATAAGAATGATTTACAATGAGAACAAGAGGTTTGCTTATATACCAAGCAAGTGTCTCTTCATGAAGAGTCATGTCTCATTTAGACATGCCTCTTCAACCTAATTACTAATTAACTAATCATTATTTACGATTATTATGGTTTATATTATTGTTTATATATTTTATTTGTAACATTGCCTTCCTCCTCAAAAAATTGTGTCCTTAAAGCTTGTTGATGAAAAAGGCTTGATCTCTTTTTCGGATTCGAGTGTCTTCTCATCTCGTAATAGTCATCTTCATCGATACAAGTTGATATGATCTTCTTAGTGACAAACAAAATTGTCGCACTGAGAAGGGATCAAACCATCCTAGATTAATCTTCTGTGGAATATTCTGATCACTGGAATTTTGTAACGACTTGTCATCGTAGGACTAGATTGAGGTTACATTACTCTTCTTCGGAACATCAGTTTGTTGTTTCTGTTCTGAATGGTCCTGATACATAGCATGATTGAGTTGTCTACTCTCAAGATTCAGATGCCGATAGGGAACTTTTTTGGTTTGATTTTCCCTTATTGGGCATGCGGCAATTTTTATATTTTCTTCTGGCAAAGATGTTGTAGAGTTGGCTATGAAACATTCACTGGGGGTGTTTATTGTCTGAACTGCAACATCTAAGTGTGTCGTTTCTTCAACTGACTTGTCTTCTTGAGTTGTCATATTCACTGGGTTGGTATTCGTTCCCTTATTTTCAACTTGAACTGTTGCGACTGGAGATTTCGATACTTCTTGAGTGAATTGTTCCAACTTATCTTTTAATGCTTTCTTATCATCCTTAAGCTTCTTAATTTGAGTGAGTAGACTTTGATTATGGTTTCTCAGACGTAAAAGTTCTTTGGTTTCTGATTCATCAATCTTATTTTTAGTGTTTTGGATTTTAAGCTTTTCATTTTTTAGATCTCTGATTTGTTCTAATAATTTTTTATCAAGGTTCTTTAAACGCAAAGTTTCATCTTCTTGTTCTAATAAGTACTTCTTAAGTTCTTTCTTTGTGATCTCAGTCTTCTTCACTTGTGCTAGTAATTTTTCGATGTGGTCCTTGAGACGAGAAATTTCTTCGTCCTTTTCCATTATTTCTTTGTAATGCATATCCACAAGATCTTTATGTTCGTGTTCTAACGCTTTCTTGTTTTGTTGGATTTTGACTATTTTGCCATTCTCTTGATCTTCTTGCACTTTCTCGGTACACTGGATTACAACATTCTGTGGGAGTGATGATGGATGTAGAGAATGGAATAGGGATTCCCTTCTCTTTTTTTCCTCAGCATATTGTTGCTTAGGTATTGTGATTACTTGTTCTACATCTCTTTGGAATGATTTTTGTTTATGACTTAGAGATTCCATATTTTTTTTCACTTCTTTTATCTCCCTTTATATATATATATATATATAATATATATGTATATATATATATATTCCCAATATTCTTCCTAGTTTAAAATGCCTTTACTCTACTAATATCCTCAAATTTTTTTTTTTTTAAATACTCCTTTATATGATTTCCTTCTATATATGTATGTCTTTCCTTTATTTAAGACCCCCTTTTCAAAAAACTTTATATTATCTTATAATAATAATAGTTTCACTTCTCTTTTTTTTTATAATAAATTAGCCCCTTTTTTATATACTTATTTACTCCCCTTTTTTATAGTCTTTTAACTATACTCTTCATTAAAATTAATGTCCCAAAAATTAAATTCTTTTATATATATACTTCTATCGTCGTTCTAAGACTTTCAGTATGGTATCTTACTCTTTTTTTTGTTAATTAATTTGACTAATCGATTATGGTATTACGCAGCACTTTTTCAATAATTTGGAAATATTGTATTTTGTATTATAACTACATATATAATATTTTTTTTTTTTTTTTTTTTTTTTTTATTTTCTTTTTTTATTTTTTTTTTTTTTTTTATATTTTTTTTCAAAGGAAAAACCGTAATCTTTCATTAATATGGTGAAAAATTACATGTAGTAAATGTTGTTCAGCATATGCGGATTTCCTTCATAACTTAAAAGTCTATGGTCCTTCCTGTACATGTCTATATCATAATCAAAAAATCATCACGCAGAATGATGCTGTATCATACTGTCAAAAATAAACATCACGCAGGATGTATGTATAAAAAGCAAAATATATACTTGCATCTTGCAGGATCCTGCTCATAAGATACTAGATTTCTATTTGTCTACTTATATACATCGCAAAATCAATGGTAGTCCACTCGAGGGTAGGCTTGGTCTATGTAGGGCCTGTGGTAGTATTCATACTATGAGTTGTCCCTCTGTTCACTGATTATCCACTGTCCTCTTGGAATGTGCGTGGCTTCCTTGGATAATCCGTTGGCACAGTGATTGTGCTCCCTATAAATATGACGAACAATGATGTTGTTAAAATGTGCTTTGAGGTGCATAACTTCATCCAATATATTTAAGAGTGTGTGTGCATGGCATCTAGATTTCAGATTGATCCAATTTATGATAATGTTTGAATCCCCAAAAATCTGTAAATCTCTGCACTCATGATTTAATGCAAAATGCATAAGGTGTCTGATGGTTATGAGTTCAGCGAAATTGTTCGTTCCCATGCCTAAACCCATCTTCACTTTGTAATGATGATTCGCTGATAAATATGGAATGAACCCCCCGCCACATCCATGCTGCTGGGCAACACCGTAGAAAAAGGCCCATGGTATAGATTGGTCTATGGGATCCGTGGCGGCTGGTCTGCAGGTGCGAGGAGGGGTAGTTTTCGGTAGTTCATGGTATGCTACGATGATTTTAGCGGTGACAGATTGCCAGCGAATCGAGCCATTTTTGAAAATCATTTTGTTCCTCGCCAACCAAATTGCCCAGCTAATGATAAGGGGAAGGCACGCACGGTTTGTTCTGGAATGAACATGAAACCAGTTCTCCCATGCTACAGTGATGATTTCATTCTCCCAATTATTCACAATACCGATCTCTTCAGTCACCATCTTCCATATCTGTTTAGTTATTCCACATGCAAGAAAAAGATGAATTGTCGATTCCGACTGCTGCTTACAGAGTATGCACCAAGTGGGGCCATGCACAGATCTGCGCATGAGCGCTTCCCCCATGGGGACCTTATTCTGGAGTAAGCACCAGAAAAAGAGTTTAGTTATGGGAGGGGTCTTTAATTGCCAGATGATCTTCCACCAGCTCTGCACTATTTCCGGCTTTTTGTACCTAATCAAACACAGGTACCCTTCCTTGGGGGTATAAACTCCAGATCAATGGCCCATGTTGCATCACAGGACCGCTATCGGAAAATACAAAGAGCGCTTACATTGGCCTGGGGCATGAGCGATATGCGATGTGATTAATCGCATCGCAATATCGCAATCGACTAACACAATGGAAGCAGGCATATACATATATATACGCATGATGCGATTAACCGGACCCGATGGATATATATCCATTATTGTATAATATTTGAGATCTGCCGAAAGGCATTTTCTTATGTATTTTGCATATTTTCGTTATTTAACGAAATACAATGAAACAACGCTGAAGCAATCAAACCCGGAATCGAAGGGGTTTGGGAATGAAAATATATAATATTTCAGATCCGCCAAAGCCATTTTTACGTTGTTTTCACGATTTTAACGTAATTTTAAAAATACACAGGAGCAAGGCTGAAGTGACTTGCAATAGTGATGAGGATGAACCCGATAGAGGAATAGACTAGATTTAAGGACTTTTGAAGTCCGAAATAAGCAGTGTTCTGGCGGAATTTCACAGTGTTGCAGCGTTTCTCTGTGTATAACCAAAAATGATCGTTTTTGGGCATTCCAAAGGATTTCAGAGGCCCGATGACCATCCCGTTATAGTACAGGTGTCCACCATCCTTAGAAGCGTTCAATAATGATTGCTAATGCTTAGAAAGGGGTATGAGCGGACAAAGGTCGGGGAGACAGAAAACCGAGAAGCTGAAACGAACAGATGGTGCAGTTTGGCTTTAAAGCCATGGAAAAACAGAAGATAGAGCAGGCAGTGCCAAGACAGAGCTAAGATAGAGATAGGGAGTGATTAAGAGAGTGTGTGTACTTAGAGAAAGCTTGAGAGGTTCAAGCAAACTCTTACTATTATATTTGTTGTGTATTGAGTCTCAAATTGAGCTCATACTATTGTAAAAGCTCTACTTGAAGACATATACAGAGGCCACCACTGAAGGCTGGACCAGGAGATGTAGCCCAGGGGTATTGGGTGAACTCCTCATTAAATTTGCTGTGTTATGTGTTGTCTATTATGTTTTGTTTACTGCTTCATTGTCTGTGTATTTCGCAATCTTATCGATCCATTGCATAAAATAACATAGGCAAATCCATGCACATGAGTCTGTAATACCTTATTATTTGTCTTAGATCTCATTATCAGATAAAAAACAAATTCTTAAAAACTTGCATTTACCTTGTATTTCTTTCGTATACCTTTCCCACTGTTTGCTTTCAATGCTTATACATATTTTTATCATTTGAACTTGTTTAAGGCCATAGGGGCTCTTGCAAAATTTGATATTTTTAGCCTGTTCGAGGCAATTGAGGCCTTTTTAAACTCTGGACATTTGAACTTGTCCAAAAGCCATTGAGGTTTTCTTAAACTTCAGGCATTCAAACTTGTTTAAGGCCATTGGATCTTTTGCAAACTTCAATATTTTGAACTTGTTTTAGGCCATTAAGGCCTTTATGAACTTTGATCTCTTGTATTCATCTAAGGCAATTGAAGCTTTTCTAAAATTTTATATTTTAAACTCATTTTAGGCCCTCCAATTTTTTCTTAACTTTAATATTTTCAACTTATATGAGGCCATTAGAACTTTTCTTAACTTTGATTTTTTGGAATTGTCCTAGGCCATTGGATATTTTATTAACTTTGATAATTAGATTTGTTCAAGGTCAATGGAGCCTTTCTTAACTTCAATATTTTGGAGTTGTATGATAGCTTTTGGGAACCTCCACATGCTCTAACTTTCAAAATACTATAGAAACCATTAAACTTTAGGAATACTTTGATAGCTTTCAGAAGTATTCTAGACTTCATAAACTAAAGATCAAATGGCCTCTTAAAAAATATAATGATCAACTTCACAAATCTTGGTTAAAAAATAATTTTGATTCAATGAAATCCATAGAATACCATTTACATTAAGTTTTGACCATATACTGACAACTAGAACTTATGCAAAAAATGAATTGGGCATTTCATTAAACATTTCATATGCAAACTAAAATATGCATCTAAACAACCATAAACCATATTTTGTTCCCAATACAACTTAATGTTTTAATCTTGCTCTTGTTATCACTCAGGTTGTCCCTAGGCTTCTGTAGGGATACGACCGAGGTAACCACAAACCAATCTTTGGATTGCAGGTTCTAGCCCACCTGCAATCAGAGAGGGCTCTCTCTTAATGATTCAACTTTGTTGATGATTTTAGGCTAGCTTTTGGCTCAGGGGTTTTTGTTTGTGTTTGGATGGAAGGAAAATGCTTTCAGGCAGAGAGGCAATTTATGAAGTGATAAGTTTCAAACCATTGGGCATGGAGTCGCGGGTTAGGATTATCAGTGTGTCTTTCTGGTCATAAAAGAAATAATGAAGCAGGATAACTGCTCATAACACAATCTTCAGACTAAAAGGGTGAATGATGTATAAGGAATGAGAGGCACTTAAGAATCTCTCATTTAACTTAACAGAGGGACAGATGATCTGTATCTAGGGGCAATGAAGAATCCCTGGATAACAGTCTTGGTTTAAGACAAACATGAGCCATGCGGAATTCATATTCATGCTTAAACAGAAGAAAACATAAAGAAACACCAGAAATTGAGCATAGAGTGTATTTAAACAAATTCTAAGCTAATCTTTCTTTCTGCTGTTTAAGAGCGTAATTCATGAATGAAAACAGAGGTAAGAAACACTTATTGAGTTATGCAACAGCACGGGAATTCCATAATCACTCTTCAAACCATTAAACACAGTGAACAATCTGTTCTCCAAGGCTCATCAACAGTCTTTGATTATAGAAAACTTAGCAGATATTACGATGCGAGTATCTCCCGGAGCAAAATCAGCTAGAGATAGCTTGTTGACAAATCAATCAACCAACCAACCAACCCGTAATATAGTGTTCAGGGCTGTTTTTATAGTGCAAATATTTCGAACTTATTTATTACAATTGACTTAAAACAGGTCTGTAAAGAGCTTTCTAAACCTAAACTTGTGCCAAAATTAAGTGCAAGTAAATATCTATTGAAATTGTGTCAGAGGTAGCTGGATCAAAAGGAGTGCAATGTGGCCCTTGGAGCCTCGATGTAGTACTGCTGGAATAACTGTGCTTTGGGATCTGTAGTTCTATTCTGGTGAGAGTTAAATGTGCAATAACCATGATTTGAGAGTTTTGAGTGGCCTCGCCTTCTTTTTTGACTTTGCTGGAAGGTATTAAATTTTCTCCTGCTTTGGGCCGCTGCTAAGATCTTCGCTGATACTCTTTGCCGCTACATTAATGGTCTCCGTCGCTTGCTGATACTCTTTGACATGCTTTTTCCCTGTTGATTTGATATGATACTCTTTAATCTTTGTCTCTGGTCTCTTCCTGTCTTCAAATCGGTTTAATTTGGCAAAATCGGGCAATTTCGGGCCTTTTCGGTGCAAAACGGGCCAAGGAATCAAAAGATTCCCTAAAGATTCCCCAAAACGGCCTATTTCCCGTAGCGATGCTAATCGCGCATCGAAAACTGCCTCCGTTTCTCATTCTGGAGCTCTGAAGCACGATTTTTCCTCTTGCGCGAATTTTCGGTTTTCTGGCTGCTGACGTCAGCAGTACGACAGATGACATCAACAGTGGGGTCCTTGGGTACGGATGTGACGTGGCAGTATGACGTGGACCGGGCGCAGGCAGGGCGAGGTGACGTGGAGGCGACCTGGCAGGATGAGGTGGCAAACCTGTTATGTGAGGGGAGGGCGGTTTTCCCTATGCGTCGGACCGCCTTTGGTACGGAGGTGGTTTTTGTCAGGGGCGGCCCGATGCAATGGGAGGCCGCCACCTGTCCCGATGTACGACGGGAAAACCGTCGGACATCGGGTGGTAACCTACCACCGTTATCGGGCACGCGATGCGATCAAGGACTGTCGGATCTGGGGGAGACGATCCGACGGTGGACGGGAAAGGGAGTTGCGCGGGGTTTAGCTAAGGTGTGCGCGCGTTAAATGCTCAATTTTCCGCAGCGCGGTGGGTTTTTAACTTTAGAAAATGGGTGAATTTGTTTGTGCTGTGATAACTTATCAAACAAACATTGATATTTTTCACAGGAGAATGCGCGGGGAGGGTATTTTAGCATTTGGGAAGGGTTTTCTTAGTGTCTGGAAGGGGTCCATTCACTTGGGAGTGGAAATTTTTGCAGAGGGAGGGTTCTTACTAAAGTCTAGGTGACTTAGTAATTCCCAGTGAAGTATTTATGGCTATATTTCAACCAGGGGGAGGGGATATTTACATAAGGGGATTATCTACATAGTTTTAGTATGGGGATAGGGAAAATATAGGGAGTTAAATAGTAGTGTCAGTAGTTAATATGGAGATGACAAGAAAGCGCTAAGCTTCAGAAATCTTAGGCTTGAAAGGGGGAGATAGAACCTTATAGAGAGAGTGTGGATTTTCTTTGAGTGAAGCAGATCTTCACCCAAGCTAATGATATGAAAATGATGAAACTAAGAGGTATCAAGCAGATCTTGACCTCTTTTTGGGGAAATTAGTTAATTTTTTTGCGGGAGATGGAGAAAGGAAGTTAGTCATGCCTGTTTTGAGCTTTTTCACATCAAACTGCCTGGTGATTGTGTCCTGAGTAGAGATGACACCTGAAAACCTGGAACTGATCAGCAATCAAGATTCTGCAACCTCAAAACTACCTACCCAGCTTACTTACCTAACATTTTTTCTTCTTTTGGTTTGGGTGCACTTAGACTTGAAAACCCATCATTTTAATTTTTTCCTTTTTATACTTTCTTATCTATAAACTACCCTTTTTCTTCCAAGGGCCCAGATTAAACAGTTGGGCTCCTTTGATTCTCTACTTATCTAAGAATCTTCCAAGATTAAGCTGTTTGGACAGATTTTCATTCTCTATATTCTAAAATAGGAAATTGAAATCTAGGGAGACCAAGATTAAGCTGTTTGGTCCTCCCTTTAGCTGAAAATTGTACAAAACTGGAATAACTTCTCAAAATTTGGAAAGCAGTCGGATGAACTCTGAGTTGCCTTCTTTGCTTGGTGACTGTTTAGCAAATATGGAGCGTTGCAGCATGCAAAGTATGACATATTTGGTCTGTAAAATGTCAATCATGAAATATGAGTAGCCTGCTGCAGCAGGAGGCTAACAGCTCTCAGACCCTATTGTCATGTACCCAATAACCTTCATGCATTATCAAGGTTATAAGTACTCCAAAAACCACCAAAATTTTCTTTCGTACCAACTTTGTGTTGAAACTGAATACAATGACCTTAAAGATTCAATTTCATTTTAACACATGAATGTAGTAATTACTCATTAAATTCCTTGCCTTTGGCCTCCTTAAGCCTCACATAAACCCTCCTTTTAACTTTCGATGATGTGAAATCATATTCCCACATATCTTTTCTAGTCCATCATCATTTGCAACTATTATATTTTTGCATATAGAATTGAATGTACAATTACACATTAGGGGAATTTTGTGATCTAAAATGGTTCTCCTAAAGAAAATAATAAAATAATAGTAAAATTTAAGTCATGAATTTTTAAGGAAAAGGAAGTATTTTTTTTTACTTATCTCTTTATAGGTTTACTCAAATTTCAAGGTGGGCACTTGATAGATGTGAAATTAGATTCCCCATCCAATGAGTACCCATTGTGCATACTTTTAAGCACATTTATTCATGTATTTTCAATTTTTTGTAGTGCGGGTCTACTCAAAAGAGGTAGAGTGGGTACTTGTTAAATTCTACATCCAACAAGTGCATACCCTTAGAATTTGAGTAAACCCATAAGAAGATAAGTAAAAAATATGATATAAAAAGTATTGTTCTTCTTTTCCCTTCAAAAATATTTACCTTTAGGGATGACATCATCATCTTGAATCCTATTAGTTCTTTTAAAGTTGATTTGTTAGTGCATTTTTCATTTTGAGGCCATATTTTTTGTTGAATAATCTTGGGCAATTAGAGTTAGCAAGATTCTTCTAGCATGATAACTACTTGTGAGGTATTTTAATTTTTCTTCTTAGCACGATATTCACTTGTTCTTATTAGAATGTGTCTTCTTATATTCATCAAATAGTTACCAAAAACAAAGAGACAAGAACACATGATGTTTGGCTTTTTTCCAGGGCCAAAACCTCTCCCTCTTGGAGAGGAAAAGCCGCACAAAATTCTTCTTATATAGATTTTAATTGACGAATACCAAGATCGTGACCCTTGACCTATGATTCCATTCCAAGACCAAGACACCAATCCTCTTCTTCGTCACTGTTGAGATCACCATCACTGCTGCTTCATCATTGTTCCATATTCACTTAGATCATTACTGCATTCTCACTGAGATCATATCTATTGCACCACCATTACTATTACATTGTTGCACCTTGTTGCACTAAGATCTTCATTAGAACACCGCCGATACCATGGTTGCAACTAGGATCATGATTGTGTCTAGAAGGTATGTCGAGACTGTATTCTCACAAATATTCTCTTCATCATGAATACATCAAGGCTATGAGACACTGATCACTGTGCCCGTGTTTTCAATATATATGCTCAGACAGAGTGTTACTGAGATCCTTCTTCTAAGATGAGACTATGAATGTGTCTTCTCCTACACTGTGATCTTCACCGAAACTGTGACCATGTTCTCCTTGCACTGAGATCTACCACAACTATGCCACTGTAATTATCCACAAAGTTTCAGAGACATCTGAAATGTGTCCTCCTGTAATGCGGATTGCAGACTTTCCATCCGAAAACCACCTTGTGACAGACCTCTGAAAATCTTAGACAAATCTGAGTTCTTCACTTTTGTTTTGTGGATACCCTAGTTGGGTATTTATAGTAGTTATGTCTCCATAATAATCCGACTTGAACCATCGAAGAGATGTGTCATTTATGCAAGTCGACATGACTATCTTTTAATTCCTTTGCAGGCTAACATGATGAAGAGGATTGTGCTTGTCATTTGGAGGGGTTCTTCCAAGTATAACATGACTTTATAAATATTACAATGACTCTTATTCATTATGAAAAATCCTAAAGACATCAAGGAGAAGCCTTTGACCTATGAATAATACTTCTTTCTAATGAAACCCATGATGCAAGGAATACAATAATTTATTATTATTATTATTTTTATTATTTATTATTTTCTATTTATTACATTATTTACATCAGTCATAAATACATGTCATTATGAAGACTGAACCTAGTTACACTTTCTTCAACACTCCCTCTTAACTAGGGATGTATTCATAATGGTACTTGGTCATTCTCAATCTGAATAATTTCTCATAAGAAGAATCAGATTGGTAACCCATATGTATAGCATCATAGTAACCAACATTGTTTTCACAACAAGGCCATGACTAACAACTCTATCTCTCATCATATCAGAGCACAATGTTGGCGAGACTAATGACTATATACACCTTCATCATTGTCTCTCAAGGTACATACCCACCCAGGTGTTCACTGGGTATGACCTTCTAGGACTATTCTTATCTTGGGTTCCCAGCCCTCAAAGAGTATTAGTCCTCTTGCCTACTCTTGTCTTGGATTCCCTACACATCCTCAAAGAGCATCAGATGCCATATGATTACCCAATCCTCCATTCTTTCTTCCAAAAGTGAAGACAAGAATGTTTTGTCTATTTCTCCCTCTCATCCGGGGAAGATATGTCCATTCCTTGAAGGAATGTACCCAAGCTCCCTTTGACGAGGGACTTGCCCAAGCTCCCTTTTAATAAGGAACTTGTTAGAGCTCCCTCTTAGCTAGGGAATCTTATACACATCAACAACTTATTCTTCTTGGGTCCTTCACCTGCTTGATCAACTTCTCTACTTGATGTCATGAAATTTAGTTGAGCTTCTTCCTTGTAGGGACATAATCAGCGATCACTTTCCTCCTTAGTTCATCATGTCATTCCTTTCTTCATGGAAAGTGGCCTTCTTCATATCTGTAACCTTCATCATATGAATACTTCTTTCTCATCATGCTTCTTCCATCTGCCACATGAATGCCAGTTGTACTTGTATTTACAATTCTTGTTCAAGTAGCCATGCATGAACTTATCCAGATATTATTCAAGAAATAAAAACATAATATTAAATCAAATCATACCTTACAAGATGGCTCTTCATCATGACATATTTATGTAAGTTTTAGCATCCTGCATACATGTTGACACATCTCCCAAAGATATCCATTGTTAAGGGTCTTCATCTTTTCCATCAGAGTCTTTATATTTTTATGGGAGATTTCCTAGTCAAGTCTTCTTGGTCTTTTGGATGTTGATTGCCTTCATCAGGGTTGCATATCTCACGATATCTTCCTTCCTCACACATACCATTCACAAGAGATTTCAATCAGAATTTCTTAATTTTAGTCAACCACCTTATACTTCATATTATGTTGATTTCATTTATGCTTTCCCGCATCCTTTCAGATGAGATCATTTTTCTCTTGATCCTGCCTCTTAAGATAGAAGTAATGATCCAAGTTACTTGCAACCATATGACATGACATTATAATATTAAACACACAAATACATACCCTAATATTACCTTTAGGTCATTTAGGCTTCTTTCAACAACTTCCTTGATTTAAGTGTCTTCAACCCCTTGATTTGATTCTTCTCTTACGTCACCATAACAACATCCATGAAATCCACAAGTTGGAGTTCTTGATGAAACACTTGCTTCCTCTCTAGATTAGTGAACCCTTTGATGATAATTCCATTATAGAATCTTGAGGATCTTGTATATCCTCATTTGGAAGATGTTTCCTTTTTGTCTTGATGTATGATGAGCCTTGTCCTGGATGACTTCTTTCTTTCCTACAATGTCCATTGAGGTTCCCAAGAGTTATATCCTTCATGTTTGATTGTCATAGATTTTGTTCTCCATGATTCCCATGGTGATGTCAAGAGTTATTGTTTCTAATAATTTCATGATGCCACAATGCATCTTATTATCTTGGTCATATCTATAACACAATATTTAGGAGCCTATGATTGGAACCTTTTGTGAGGGATACCACCTTACTCATAGTAGAGATCTGTTACTCCCTCTTTCCTTGGCCCTTTTCTTCAACTTCCTCCATCTTTCCGGTGATATGAGCTTCTTTGCATATTATTTCCATAACATTGAGTCTTATACTATTATATATTGTTTGAGGACAAAACTTTCCTTTCCTTTCTACACATGATTGGATCCTTCAACACTTGCCTTCTACCTAACATAGATACAACAAGTTGTTGAATGAGGTAACCTTCTTTGTTCATTGATATTTGTTACCTTGACGATTATCTTCTTATCATCTTTCCTAGATCTCCCAATTGAGATCTCATGAATATATTCTTTCTTTCTTTAATACCTTCAATCAGGTCTAAGTGATATGACCTTCTTTACTTTATTTCAGAGAGTATATCTTTTAGTATTTCATATCTATATATTTTTATGTCTCTTTTCTTGCTACATAGAGATGATATGACCTTGAGAGTTTCCTCCCATGAATTAAAGGAAATATTTTTCTTTCATATGTTCACTGACTTCTCTTATCTATGAGGATTATGACAATCCTCCTTATTCTGTGCAAGGAAGTTTGATGACCCATCTACCTATATATCTCCTTGCAATCATGAAGTCATTTTACCAAATCGATTAATGAAAAATACTTACTTGATTTGTGAAGACAAAATATTCACTTGATCATGTTGATGATGGTTGAAGAAGATGTATGAGGGCCTCTTCTTGGATGATCTTCTTTCAAATGAGAAAGCCTTTCCTTAATAGAAAAGGTTACTCCTTTTGATGAAGATGATTTATTTCTTCCTTGAATGATCTTCTTCTAGGGCAAGGAGATGGTTCTTTGAAGACACCCATGCCTTATTGCCTTCAATATGTTCTTCCTTCTTTTGTAATGTAGATCAGGACTACTTCTATGGTTCCAACCTTTTTCAAGATGACGTGATCTTCGATTTTGAGGTCCTTTGTATTTCATTGTTTTGTAGACATCTTGATGAGAGTCTTGGTGGACTTTTGATGATGATCGTGGAGATAAAAGCTCTTGCTATTGTAGACTGTCTCCTTGATTGCATAGACAAAAAACCTTGCTGTTGTAGATTGCTATTGTAGACTGATCCTTAAATTTTGATAAATCCCTTCAACTTGCTTTGATGCACTTCTTGAAGCTGATCCTTGAATGTCTCTTTTTGCTACCATTCCTTTGACTTCAACACCTTAGCTCTGATACCAAGTTGAAAAATCTTGTGAAATTAGAGTTAATGAGATTCTTCTAGCACGATAACTACTTGTGAGGTATTTTATTTTTTCTTCTTAGCACAATCTTCACTTGTTCTTATTAGAGTGTGTTTTCGTATATTCATTAAATAGTTACCAAAAACAAACAGACAAGAACACAAGATGTTTGGCTTTCTGCCAGGGCCAAAACCTCTCCCTCTTGGAGAGTAAAACTTGCACAATATTCTTCTTATACAGATTTCAATTGACGAAAACCATAACCATGACCCTTGAACTATGATGTCATTCCAAGACTAAGACACCAATCCTCTTCTTCGTCACTGCTGAGATCATCATCACAACTGCTTCACCATTGTTCCATCTTCACGTAGATCATTGTTGCATTCTCACTGAGATCATCTCTATTGCACCACCATTACTGTTACATCATTGTTTCACCTTGCTGCATCGAGATATTCATTAGAACACCACCGAGACCATGGTTGCAACTGGGATTATGACTGTGTCTAGAAGGTATGCCGAGAGTGTATGATCACAAAGATTCCCTTCATCACGAATACATCAAGACTGTGAGACAATGATCACTATGACTGTGTTTATAATATATATGTTGATACAATGTGTTACCGAGATCCTTCTTCTAACATGAGACTATGAATGTGTCTTCTCTTGCACTATGATCTTCACCGAAACTGTGCCCATGTTCTGAGATATGCCAAAACTATGTCACTGTAATTATCCATGAAGTTTCAGAGACATCTGAAATGTGTCCTCTTGTAATGCGGATTGCAGACTTGTACCCATCCAAAAATCACCCTGTGACAGGCCTCCGAAAATCTCAGACAATTCTGAGTTCTTCACTTCTGTTTTGCGAATAACCTAGCTGGGTATTTATAGTAATTATGTATCCATAATAAGCCAACTTGAACCAATGAAGAGATGTGTTATTTATGCAAACCGACATGATTGTCTTTTAATTCATTTGTAGGCCAACGTGATGAAGAAGATTGTGCATATCATTTGGAGGGCTTCTTTCAAGACATCTACTCTTTATAACATGACTTTATAAATATTACAATGACTCTTATTCATTATGACAAATCCTAAATACATCAAGAATAAGTCTTTGACCTATGTATAAAACTTCTTTCTCATGAAACCCATGATGCAAGGAATACAATAAATATATTTTGTTCTCTTGATTACATTATTTACATAAGTCATAATTGCATGTCATTATGAAGACCGAACTTAGTTACACTTTCTTCTACATTTTTTGTCTCAAAATTCCTCTAATAAATTCACATATAGTGTTGGCTTATAGTGGTCCCTTTATTACATTAACATTTATGTTATTGGGTCAAAACTAGGGTATAAAAATTTGGCACAAAATTATGTAATGTGGACCTGAGGCTTTTTTCTAAGGACTACATGTCTTGAAGTGATGACTAACAACAAAGGGATGAAGTGGGGGGGAATACAACTAAGGGATACACAAAGAGAGGCATAGTACATGTAGGGCCACTTAAGTTTTAGGCTCAAAACCATTGAAGAATAGGTCTCAAATATCTACAGTGGTAGTAGTGGAAAAATATAACCATTGGTTCTTTAGGTTAAGAGAGAAGTTGAGAAACTTGAGAATATCTTAAGAGAGTTACAAGGGTTTGACAAAATAGATGAAGATATGATTCCTTGGGTACATGCCACATGGATTACATGCAGTAGAGAAATTAAATTCCTGAAGACAATGGACTTGAATTGGGATATAAATATTTTCATTGCTATCACTGTAAAAGTTAGAGGCAATCAACATACTAAAATCCTTAACAAGTTAGATTAACTTGACTAGAATTATGGGATTTGATTACTATAATCAATGGGTCGAAGTAGGAATTAAGAAGCATGAAGAGGAAGTAACAAATTCAATGATAGGAAGATGATTAAAGAAGGGCAAAGCCACATGCAAAGCAAACAAAGGAAGTTTCCATGGTGAATAAGGGCTTTATCATTCCAATTTTTGTTTTGATAGTAATGCTATTTGTAAATTGGTTTGATTTAAAACCAAATAGACACCTTCCTCTTTTTGATTAATTAATTCTCTATACATCCCCATATGAGTAAAATTAAAAGAGCTACATATGAGAGGGAAAACATCTATTTGTCATGTCAATGATACACAAACTTTTTTTTGTTTGTAAGCTGGGGCGGGACTCTCCGATTTACATGTCCATTATGTACCCCTCTATGGGGGAGGGGTAGCCCAAGATTTGAACCCAAGACTTCCGGTTCGGTGAGACTTCATTTCCACGGCCCTTGCCGCTTGAGCTACCCCATATGGACCATGATACACAAACTTTAACTTAATGTTAACTTCATATTATATAATAAAAATGATTCGTTTATAGATATAACACATCATAGAATCAATTCACATAAAATATTTCATATACATAGATACATATAAAAAAATGCTATGGCCAAGTTAAATCACTTATAAAAATTATTAATATCATATTGGATTTTTTAATTTTTAATATTAAATCAAAATGCAACTCCATGTGTTTCCTTATTAAAAAATCATAAATTTAAAATCCAAAAAATATATTTTTTACATTTTACTAAAATTTATATATACTCCATCCATGATGTTTGAAAATTGTTTATAATTAATTGAAATTAATCTTTTCAATCGGGTGTATATATGGTTTTGAAAATTGTTTATAATTAATTGAAATTAATCTTTTCAATCGTGTGTATATATGGTTTTAACTTGGTACCACAATATTAAAAACTGTATTGCTCTACTGTTCGTACAATTTTAAATTGACACCACAATATTAATAAAAACTATAATTTTAAATTGAGACCACAATATTAATAAAAACGATAATGCTCTATATTTCAAACCTATGACATCTAAGCCTCTTATCCATTAATTAGATTGAAGGATGCTCTCTGAAATTGGTAGTCTTAAAGGAGAAGTCAACTTACCTCTTATTAATTTGACACGTTAACATTTTTATGAAGAAAAACCACTAGTTAGATTAGAAGGAAGTTTTATCAATACATACGGTTTGATTATAAGATATTGGAAATTTATCGCTCCATAAAGGTAAATATATTATCTATTAGCAATTGCCTCAAAAGTGCAAAGAAAGGTCGATAAATTTTTTAAATTAGAAAAATAGTATGAAAATTGGAAAAATAGAATGAGGAGTACATTTATAAAGGAGTTATCTATAATGTAACTTTTTGGAGATTCCGGGGACGGAATCCGGCAGAAGAAATTGAGGTTAAATCTTGATTTGTTGTAGTTAAAATGGTTTTTTAACTGCATATTTGGATTCAGCACCCTGAAAAACCCCTGGGACGCTTTGATTGTGCAGAAACTAGCTATCAAACTTGCGATTCCAATAAATAGCTGCCGGATTTTGACCAGAAAAACCCACCGGAAAGGCTTCCAAAAAGTCGCATTATAGACAAATGCATTTATAAATATGTATGCCATATATTATATGTATTAGTAATTAAATTTTATATAAGATTGTAAACATGGTATTAGTTTTAGGACCTTTTTTTATTATATATATATATATATAATAATATATAATATATATATTATTATATCCAGGCAACCTGCTTTTCAAACTCCACCAAATATTTATATAAGTAAATAAACTTCCCCAACACATTAACCACACCGATAAAAACATTTCTCGTCCAAAGCTCAAGAGGAAACCCAACAATTTGACCCACATATACTTGAGGCGTAGTTTCTCAATAGCAAGATTGAACCTCACATGCCACTTTGAGTCCAGAGAAAGCCCTTCCCAAAAACCCAAGGTTTGGACGAGACCCTAATTAAGTCTTCCTCCTATAGGAAATGAAAGGCAAGCTAGTCATTAGCCAAAATGTTAATCTTAGGGGTATATCCAAGAAGGGGCTTCCAAGCATTCTAAACCCACGATTGAATACTTTCTCGGGAGAAAGAGACGTAAAACATTTTTCCGTCCAACACCCTCTCATCTAAACTTGAAACCTTATTCAGATTAACATCAAAACCAAGCGTTAAAGAGGGCTTTAACTCATTGAATTTCAAAGCTTTCTACCACTGATGATCCCTAGCGGCCTCGCCGTGCAACCCCAGACAAACAATATTCTTTCTTTGCTTGCAGCTTTGGTGGGTTTTCTTGGGCCAACCCGCCTTGGCTTTGTCCTTTGTTATGTGGTTTGGGGGCACCTTTCCCTTGCTTCGGATTCGCAAATCCAAAGTCTCGCTTCTTTTGTTTAAACTTTTGTTCGATCTTGACGGCATATCGGTATGTCGTGCCAAGTGAGGAGATGTTCAGGAATTCTGTTTCTTCTTAGATGTACCTGTGCAGGCAACCACGGTATTTGAGTACCAAATGCTGCTCCGAATCCTTGATACCCAACTTTGTGCGAAGGGTATGGAAAATATTGGTAACCTCCAGCACGTCTTAGTCCCTTCCTTGTCGCAGCGTGGTTCACTTTATGTATTGATCCTGATAGCTTCCAACAGGGTAGTACTGCTCCTTGATGACAGTTCTGAATGAATTCCAAGTGGGTGCGATTGAAAACAGTGAGGCCATACTTTCATCCTTCTGCTCGCAGTAGGTTTCCCACCAATCCTTAACGTGGGGGGCGGCTTTGAGAAGAGCGAAAGTAATATTTTCCTGGCCGGAAAAATCATGAATAGAAAAATACCCTTCTAGCAGATTTAACCATTTATCTATGACGTTTACATCTATCTGACCCTAAATACGAGAATGTCAAAGTTAACTTGTACCTTAAAGGGTGTGGCGCTTCCAAAGTAGCTGCTGGAAGTAGATGTGTCGGCCATGGGTAGCCGCTGAAGGATCTGGGTAAAGTTGTCCATCATCGCGTTCCTTTGTTGCTCAAGGGCCTTTTCGAGCAAGATTTTGATAGGATCTCCTGCCCCCTCATCTTTTTTTTCATTTGCCATGGGAGGCCGTCGGGATTTGCGAGGCTGGTCTTGCAAAGGTTCGACTAGTTCAAGCCCTAACTCCTTATACCCCGACCTCGTTGGGGACATGCATAGAAAGATAGAGAAAGAGCAGACTGCTCTGATACCACTGATCCAGATTTAAACAGGAACGCAACAAATTACAGATAGAACCATACAAATAGAGATGCAACATAAATAATACTTCATTTCATTACTGTAAAATACTGAAATATGCTTACAAACATAAATGGAAATAAACTAGCTAGGGCGATGGTAGCTTATCTTTAAGAAGAGATGTGGCGGCTACATGCCTCTGAATTGTGTTATAATAAGGCTCGAAGGCCTATTTATTGTTGAGAAACAATGGAAAACCTTAAACATCCAAAAACCTAACCCTAGAAGATGAAACACCAAACTGTGGGCCCCGTTTGGGTAAATTTGTACATCAACTTCCCGGGGTTGTAACTCTGGCATACGATCTCCATTTGACGCGCACAATATCTCGTTAGAAAGATCTATCCGAGAACTACAACTTTGGGAAGAGCAACATCAATTCATGGATGTATGTTGCTCCTAGTTTTCCCAAAAAACGTCGTTTAGGGCCTCAAAACGGCTCCAGAAGTTCAGGACCCGAAAAATTTCTAAAAATAGTAAATTGTGCTACAATTAAGGAAACTGAAAAGCTGAAAGAAACAATGGTGGGGGTCCAAGTGGACTTGGCGGGTGGCCACCAATATCCACTTGGATCACTCAAACGAGAAGGAGAAGCCACTTGCGACTGCGCCAGACCTGAAGCCTCCGGGGAAACCACTAAGGGAGGATCTATCTCCAAAGAAGAGGGGTGCAAGTCTCGAAACCTAGGGATGCCGCTGGAATTTTTCAAGCCCTCGAGAGCTAGTTCCTCTGAAAAAATCCCCCCCACCTCAGAAGAGAACCTCTAAATACCACAAAAGATGGGAATATTAATGTTGCTGTCCATAATCCCTGCAGAAACACAGGGTGACAAGTCCTCATAAACCAGAGGAGCGGGATGAGAGAAGGGAGAACCGGACGGCCCAAGAGGAAAGGATGATTGCGAGGTTGGGGAAGAGAACATAGATAATAAGAGAGAGGGTTTAGAATGATTTCGATGGAGGAGCGAAATATAGGGGGCATCATCAAGCTCCCCCCAAACTCTAAAATCAAGGGCGTCAAGAGTAACTGACATCACTACCCACATAAAGGACAGACCCATAAACGGACAAACCCCAGACCACCACCAGGAAGAAACAAGTTCTTCAGCAAGACCAAACTGCAACAAAAACCACCAACACAGCAAAAAGCACCGGAAAATGGAATAAAGAAAAAAACCCCTAACAAGTATACATAAGAGACCTCGTCACCATGAAAACGACCCACCAAAGAATACATACACCACGGGGAGTAGGCAAAAGATGACATACCCGACAACTACCACAAGAATCAGGAAAACCTGCAAACCAATGACCAAGAGAAAACATATACCTACCTTCAAGGAGAAACCA
>APFE030487643.1:6657-71439 GCA_000404065.3 Pinus taeda
ACCAGAGCTTCCTCTTTGCTCGATCTCTTTTAATTTCCATGCCCAAAATATAGTTTGCAACACCAAGATATTTCATGTTGAATTTGGAGGACAATTGGGTCTTCAAATCCTAGATAATTTCTTTGTCGTTTCCAACCAGCAACATATCATCCACATACAGGACCAAATAAATAACACGGTCACCAATTAATTTAAAATACACACAGTGATTTGCTTTGATTCTGGTGAAGCCAAGTCCCCGTATAAATATATCAAATGTCTGATACCACATCCTTGGTGACTATTTTAACCCATACAAATACTTCTTTAACCTGCATACCAATTCTTTCTTACCCTTCACTGCAAATCCTTTAGGTTGCTTCATGTAGATCTCTTCTTCCAAATCCCCGTGAAGAAATGTTGTCTTCACATCCATCAGTTCTACCTCAAAATCAAAAGCAATAACAACAAACAAAAGTAATCTAATAGAAGTTGCTTTGGTTCTCTGAAATTTTTCACCAGCATTGATTAATCCAAATGGCATCTTTTGGTTAGTGTATGTTCCCCATTTGGTTCTAAATGTGGTCTTTAGTCGATCATCTGGATGTACGAGAATCTGATTATAACCCGAAAAGCAATCCAGAAAATACATTAACGTTGAGCCTGCAACTGATTGCAGTATTTGTTCCATAGGAGGTAGTGGAAAGTTTTCCTTTTGACAAGCTTTGTTGAGATTGCGAAAGTCAATACAAATTTGAATATCACCATTTTTTTCCCTGACTGGAACTAGGTTAGAAACCCACCTTGAATGTCTGACACGAAAAATTATTTTGGCTTTGAGAAGTTTATTCAATTAAGATTTGATTTGATTTTATAAGTTTGGGTGAATCTTTCTCAACTTCTGTTGTACAGGCTTTTCATCAGATATCATAGGAATGGTATGTTGAATGATGGAAGTATCATATGTCTTAAGATATTCATAATTCCAAGCAAAAACATTTTTGTATCTCTTCAACAAATGAATAAAGGATAATCTTTCATCGAGTGTTAGACCAAGACCCAGATTAATATTTTGAGGTTTAAGGTTAGTTCCAAGATTAACTAACTCAAACCTCAATGTAAAACTTTGAAGCTTTGAGTTAGTTGGTTTCTTGAATCTATCCTTAAGATCATACAGATCTTCCAGCTTAGCCATAGATTTAGGTATGTCATTTACACTTGTTTCTTGCTTAAGCTGGCTATCGTGCTAATCTTCATATATTATTTGGTCATCATAAGATCCTTCAGATGTTAGAAAATTTATGATATCCGGATCATTATCAAAAACTCACTAATTGGTGATATTATCAGGAATAGAAGGGCCTAAAAATTAATTCTATAGAAAATCAATTAGGACTATAATCTCCTGGTGGTATGAGCTTGGATGCAATGTTAGCCAGAAGATCGAAACTTGCATTTTGAAGTCTTGGAATTGGGGAATTTTAAATGCCAGGAAATGTGAGGTGAGGTCCTGGACCAGTGTTTGATAATGCTTCAAATGTATAGAAATACAATGAATAGTATTCCTCACCTGTTTGATTACAAATTCTAAATCTCCAAATACTTGAAGGTATTTAATATCAAGGCCTATGGCTTTATACAATCCTTGAACTAATGCTTCATATTCAGCAGTATTATTCTTGCATTCACATTCAAGTCTGCATGATAACATAGTTTTTTCTCCTTTGGGGCTAACCAATATGCAACCTACCCTACCTCCATCATTAAATTTAGATCCATAAAAAAATAATTTCCAAAATAAAGAATTGGCTACAGGTTTATCTGCAAAAATGATACATTTAGAAGAATATGTTTGAGAATAATTTTTGAATTGTGATGTAACAAAATTTTCCAAAAAGGGTGAAGTATGGGCATTAAAATTGCTTGAAAATGATTCAACTAAATAATTTCCAATGATGTTACTACTCTATGTGACGGGCTCATTTTCTCCTTCCAGTTCTGTGATGATATACTTTAATTGCTTCTCCTGGTTGACCCTTATTTGATTTGGCTTACCATTATAAGGAAGCCACGTATGGGACCAGTCTATTGTGAAATAGACATGAATATTTTTAGACCAATCTGTACGAAGGATCAAACCGTAGAATTTAGGGATATCGGCCACAAGAATGCTAATCACTTGACATACTTTTGGGTTTGATGATAGTCTAATGGTAACTTGATTGATTTCTCCTATGACTTTGACTTGAGATCAATCTAATTGTACAATGCGAACAATAGATTTCTAGGGTTCGACTTTCAATTTTTCACATATTGTTTTTGGAAAAATGTTGGATAAGGCTCCAGAGTCAACCAAACAATTGTGCAAATTCTTATTGAAGACTTCAAAAGTCAAAAGAAAATGAGGTGTATGGGATTTATATCTACCACCTATTAAAGCAACATTAGTTGAACTCATTTTGTCTGATGAAGTACTAGGAGGCCTACCCATTTCTTGAGTAGCCTGAGAAATTACTGCAACAAGAAGAGGAGAAGTGGGGACTGCTTTTAATTCTTTGAGAAATAGCTTTTATTGTTGTTTTATTTTTCTAATCTCATGGAACATGATATTATCTCTAGTATTCTTCATATCTTCGATGATGTTATATTCCATCTCATCAAATACTAGCGAGGTTTTGGCTGGAGGTGAAGAATTGGATTGTGGAGGACTTGTTTGAGTAGATTTGGGATAAGATTTCTTACTTATTTCTTTATCTTTGACAGAAGGAGTTGATGACTTTTGTTTTTGATTTGTTTGTGGTGAATCAACATTACTCTTGCTTCTGGTATCGATAGGTAATGCTTATTTTGATTCTTCATTATCTGACAAAGGAAGAAAGAAATCCCACACTCCTTGTACTTCAACTATCTCTTCGTCATCAGTTTGTTCTTCAATTGTTGACACTTCTTCTTCCTCCATATCTAATTCAACGTTTGATATTGTATTTGGAGGTTTAGGCTCAGAGGGAGGATTTCTTTTGTAAGGTCTAAAATATTTCCTAGAAGAAGTCTTAGCTACCTGCTTTTTAATGTCGACCATTTCATCGGACATGGTTTTAAGTACCTTTTGCATACCTTCAAGATTGAAAGGATCTTTAGGTGCTTTCTTCTTGGATTCATCCTTGAAAGTGACCTTCTTGGATTTTCTTTCTTCTAATGCATTCTTCTTTTCTAAATATAAAATGTGTTTTTCCACAGTTATGGTTTCTTTCATGTTTTCTACTAAATTTGGTTTGGAAACCCTGTTGGAAAAAATATTTTCATTTGAAGGAAGAGCATAAATGTATCATTCATTTTGAACTTCAGTGCTTAGCCTAGATGCCACTCCAATTTTGTTTAATAATTTGTTAAAACAAGAATTGAAGTCCTTAATTGGATCTTTAGATTCAACTTTCAAGTTGGAGAGAACATTAAGAAGAGTAGTTGTTGAGCGGTCATCTCCAAACTTGGTTAGGAATTGCTTCTGAAATGCATTCCAACTATCAATGGAACCAGGTGGTAATGAAAAGTACGAGGATCCTGCTTATCTTGCAAAGTAAAAGGGAATAGTCATACAACTGCGTCTTCTTCTACAACTCCATCTAGATTTATGGACAACAAAAAGTTATTTATGTGTTCTTCGGCAAGGATACCATCATTGAGATTGAATTTTGTCAACCATTTCAATGGATGAGCAGGTAATGGATGCAATGGTCCTTCCATTTGAACATCTCCTGGATTTTTCCATGGTCCTTGAGCCATTATGAGTATCTATGTGGAAGAAGATGCACCAATGGTTGAAGGTGATTGGGTAGAGGAAGATCGTGCTCTTGTATCGATGTAAATCACGATCTGAGATGGTGAGGTGGATGATTGAGTTTGTGATGAAGATGATCAAATGAATGAAGGTGTTTGTAGTGATGATGAAGGAATCTCACTATGAGTTTCAAAGTCTGATTTCTTAGTTTTACTTTGAGGAAGAGGTAGAGGAAATTCAAATGGGGGAATTCCAATTTTTTCACTCTGTGATCTGGTTAATCTTCAAGAGGAAGGAAAATGAGAAGAAACATTGGATTGAGATAATTCAGATTCTTCTTGAGACAGAGAAATCCCTTGTAATGTATGAATTAAAGAATGAACTTAGGGAGTTTCTATAAAAGAAGGTTGATCTGATTTCCTCATAGAAACATTGGTGGATTGTAAAGATTTATTCACAACTTCACGTACCGAGAAGTCAAAGGTTCAAGCCCTCCTTCTAGCACCAAAATGTTGAAGCCTCGAAATTCATTGCAACAACATGGAGGATAACCACTCAATCTGGACCATAAAAGAAACTCATTTTCCGTTTGGTATAGTGGCTCTAACTAGGGATAATGGGACTAGTTTCTCGGAGAGGATTGATTTGATAATGTTGTTGGGGTGATATAAGATATAATGGAGAATGATTCAACTAAGAATAATCTAATCTAAATAATAAACACATACATATATCTTAATATAACATTATCTGACTATAAATATACTTGGGAATAAATTAAGATATGCGATCTACAAAGATGTCTCAAAGCAAATGGTAATAAAGATTATTCAAATGCCAAAAGAAATGAAATCATTCATGATAATTGTTTTGGATAAATAGTTAGACAAAACAATTGAGAAAAATGTATCGCATATTGTAATTGTTCATGTATTCAATTCATAATCAGAGCTGAAACATCATACAAAAATGCAATTATGTAGAACTATAACTCAGATTTTCATAAATAAGACAATCAAAGAAAGAGTATTGCTAATTCATAAACAAAACAAGATCATACGATAAAAGTAGCATATATGAAAGGTCCTGCTCATGGGCTCAATAATATTAATCCACTTTCATCCAATCAAATACACTCTAAGAGTATAGAAGTGCAATTTCAATAGAACATGCTCAATATTCAAGAAAAATAGATGATGTTCCAACAATTTCATCAAAACCTTCACAAAAATACAAAAGTGTAATATATTGTAAAGTGTTTTTGATAAAATCATGGACCCCTCTCTAGATGCACGAGAGAGGTTTAAATACTATAATACATGCCTCAAAAATAGATTATTACGAAAAGGGTTGAGGAGGTTTCAAACAACCTTCCTCAAAGTAAGCAAAAATAAAACCAAATGTAGAATTAAACTAATGACAAGATTCTTTCGACTTGAATTATCTTAGTCAGCCACTTGATATTTGAGATTACAAATATTGATCATTGGTTTGACCTAGGGAGGCTGGCCAATTGTGGATTTTAACTATCCTACAAATATGGCATCTAATAGAGCTGGCACCATTTTTTGTGCATAGGTAGTTAAGCATCGTAGAGTCATCCACTAGCTATGTGGTTTTACCATATATTCCCAATATGTCTCCCAATCCAGTTTGGTTAGTTATTTGATTGCTTTCTCTTTGGTCTGAGCTATTTTTTTCCACTGTTGTTCCATTTTATTGATATCTAGGAGAGCCCCTGGTATGCATTCTTTGATAAGGTTGGTACTGTGGAGGTTTTCATTAACGACTTCAATTATTTTGTTTGTTGCACCTTCTATTGTCGTTGTCACCCTTTCTACCTACTTTAACTGTGTATCCCAATCTACAAATAGAATGTCTTTGTGGGATTCTTCTATTTTTGGTAGATCAACCTTTCTTCCCTCATCAGATTCTTTCCAGGTAATAAATTCATAAATATTTTTATGGATTTCTTCATATTCAAACCTTAGATTGATCTCTTGGTTTGTCAATTTATCACTTGTATCATAGTAAGGATTGATCTCTCAGATTTTCCGGTAGAACATCTCTTGTTGCTGTATCAATAGGGAATTTAGCTTGATTTCTTCTTTGATGAAATCATCTGTTTGACGGTTAAATTTAAATCTGTCTACCATGGCCTGAACTTGGAAATTTTGTGAATCCTTTTATGATATTCTTGCCTGGTGTTGTAACCTCATTTGCTCGAATTCCTTCTAAAGCTGGGCTACATTTGTTCTTCTTGCTGATTGGTTTTCTCTTGTTCTAATTGTTGTTCAAGATGACGAATTCTATGTTCTTTTTCTTTTAGAAATAGTTGGATGTCTGTTTATTTACCAATGGTCAATGTGGCATAGGTGCTTGCAAACTGTGACAACTTCATAAGGTTTTATGATGGGTCAACAGGAGTGTCTTTCCACACAACTTCCATTGATTATCAGTAGAATTGCAATAGCTGTGGTGTTTAATTTCCTCTTCTTTATTTGTCTTTTAACCACATCCTTATGTGTAGGGTTGTAAAATATGTCGAGTGGAGGTATCTCTTGAATTTTTAAGACAATTTCAGAAGTGGGAAAAGCCAGAATAACCTCATATATTGATTTTTTGTAGCCCCTTGCTCTGTGTTATAACACCATTTACCACTCTTGGTATATATGATGCTTTGTTTATGGCCTAGGGCAACCCCTCCTTCTAGACTTGGTCCAAATATATAAAAAACAATGTTTTATTCCCTGTATGCTACTTTGCCCTGAGATAAAAGCGTGTACACATGGGTCAGTCAATACGAAACCCGCGTATATGTATTAAAACAATTAAAAAATTAAATTTCCTATCCCTGTGCCTCATGCACTTCCCCAAGCTTCAGGAAACCCTTGTTTCCTTGATTATAGATATCCTTCCTTTTGCTTGAGATATCATGGTGTTGGTGATGGAAGAGGATTGTTAAAGGCTGGGATAGGACGAATCCAAAGGACGGTTCCGCTTGGAGCCAGAGAAAGACTTAGGTGAATTCTCTCCATGTTATTTATAACTTACTACAATAAAAGAAATGTTGTCTTGTTTCCGAAATTAACTATGTCTATGCATCAAATTATGTTTTAATTCATATATGAATGTCATTTTTATGTATGATCAATCATTTGTTTATATGATATAAAGTCAATTTCATGAATATGCTTTACTTCTATACTGCTATGTATGTTTGAATTGAATGATTTTCAGGTTTGAAGAACATCGGGAGTTGCAGAGGGTTTGAACCCTACGAGACCTACTCGAACAAGGAAACTCGGGTATGGTCACTCTTACGTAGTTTGATAATATAAGAATCTTGCCTGAGCTATTTCAGTATTTCTTGTTGTAGTTTGCTTCTGCTCTGCTCGGGTTCTAACCCAAAGCCCTAGGGTGCTTTCACCCAAAACAGAATTGGTGACTCTACTGGGGATAACAATCTTGTTATTCCTGGTTTGGGTTGTTCATTCTCAATCAGGGCTTAGTCTTTGATTTTCTTGTGGTTACAGTCTTATTTGGTCTATTAGAGTCCCAAGCCTCAAGTCTGATCTTTTGGATCAGACTTTGTTTTTTTATTTTTTCTTGCAAAGCTTTGTATACGCTCTTTACTTTGTTTACAGTCGCATATACACACTTGTTTCTGTAAAGTGAACTCGCATATATGCGACTTTCCTATGTCAGGAGCATGTGTGCACACCTCTGTGTTTGTACACACTCGCGTATGCAAATTTTCGCATTGTTTTTTCAAATCTTTCAGCCCAAATAGATTTTTTACTTGGTCTTTTCAGTCTCTATGTGGTCAATTGTTGTCTGAAGAATTTAATTATTCTGCAAGCTTACTGTTTCGAAGTCTCTTCCTCATTGAAAATATTTGGCCTAGGTTTGCTTCTTTAGCGAGTTTGTAATTTGTGTTTTGGCACACAAGACTTCGTCCTGAAGTTCTTGATTGTTCTAGTCCTCCAGAGCATGAGTTTGTTTTCAGTTTCAGTTTCAAGCCCAGATTTCAAATATACTTGCTTTGCTCTCCTTTGTTTTATGGCCTCATAGCTTTTCTTGCTTTTTGAAAGTCTTTTTAACGAATTTGGAAGTATTTCTTTCCTGGCTTCTTGGTTAGTTTATCAAACTCTTTGCTGCTATTTGGGTCGTTTTGTACAAGTTGAAGTCTTTTTGCTCAAGTTTTCGTTCATTTTCGAGTTTGTAACTTGCAATGACTCCTTGTGCTCTTTTTTCGATCTTTTGAGATTTAGTAGCATTTTGGTCATTTCAAAAATTTGTTTTGGTTGCTTCTTTTAAAAAGAAAAGATCTCAAAATACTTTGTTTTTGTTTTTCTTTTGCCAAGTTTGATTTATGGTTTCTTTTTGTTGTTAAAAGTGAATTGTGATATTTTACAATTCGTCCTTCTTGTTTGGAGAGAATTTTATGTTCAAAATTTGTATCCTCTTCAGTACTTAAGTTGGCTCATTGTTAGTTATAAACAATTACTTTTTCTTTTTGAGTGTTATTTAGGATCTTGCATCTCCATTATATATTGCATTAGGGTAGTTTGCATTGTTAAAGCATTCATAGTATTTTAGTTTTTGGGTATGTGAAGTGTGTTTCAAGAAAAGAAGAGAAAAAGTACTTTGCTTTGTAGAAGTTTCATAGAACCCGTATAGAGATCTCTTTTCATCGAAGAAAAAATGATTGTATTCATGTAGTTAGTTTTTCATTGATTTATGTTGCGTCATACAATCGTCATTGGTTTCACTCCATATTTACCCTTGACTTAAAGAACAACCATTAAAATCAAGCGATTAATTAAAATAAACTAGAACTTTTATGTTGTCATCAGAATACACCAACAAGTTTAGGTTTATTAGGGCCTTGGATTAGGCGAGAGGAGAGTTAACTCTCCAAGGACACTCAAAATTACAAAACATAGAAGTTTGATTAATGAGTGAACTCTAATAGCATTAGGGAGACTGGGAAAGCTCCATAACTGGGAGTAAGGAAGAGTGAAGACAAGGACAAGAGATACCCTCTCTCTTACTTGTCGGATCCTACCTCACAACTGTTCAGCCCAACTTCTGATATGAGTTGGTGACCATAATTGTCTATCCTAGGGATCACACAAGTGGCTACGGAGGGGAATCCCATGGCACATGAGGTTGAAGTTGTATCACGTTCAACGGTTCTTTTGGATGGTACCCTTGCGAAGCTTGGGTGCTTGCATCAGCAAAGGCTGTTGTCTGGAGGTCAGCGTAACTGCTTCTGATACCTTCACTAGTAGGCTTGGGTTTTTATTATCCCAAAATCTCTTCGGAAGGTCCCTTAATTTGCTTTCTTGTATTTTGGTGTCCGGTCCTCATCACCCAGAGCGGAAATACTTGGAAGTTGCTTGATTGGTTGTATCTTTAGGGATTTTATAGTCGAGTGCTCTTTACTCTTTGTATATAGTTGGCTTTAGGTATTTTTATCGTCACTTTTGGACTTTAGATTTTGAGTGACTAATCTACCACTCCACTGATCTTGAAAGGCTTTTGATCTTTCTTTCGAAAGTTGTGGAGTTGTGTCCTCAAGGGCAAAGGATTTGATTGTGCATCTATCTTCCTTGGAAATTCATTTGTACAATCCCGTTAGAGAAGGATCTGCAAATAAGTTAGATATGTCCCATATTCCTGTGGAAACCAACCAAGGTACCCTCCCGAAAGGGGATCCTTGTGCTTTTCTTTTCTTTGGAAACGTTTGTACCCCCTTGATGGCCACTTTGAATATTCATGGATTGAATGTTGGACTACTAGTTTGGCTGTGGTACACTCTGAATATTCCTGATGTTCTTGAAGCTTCTCAGATGAATGCTTTATTTCAAGCGCATGAAAATGGTATTAATTGTTCACCTTCTTTAAAAGAGAAACCTAGTATTCCTTTTTCTCCTCATTCTTGTAATAAGAGATCTCAAAAGAAGAGAAAAGGAGGAAAAAGAAGAATACCAATTATATCCAATCATCATCAACCTTTGCAAGTCATGTTGGAGATGAGCCTTCAGCCACTGCAAGTCATGCTGGGGGCACAAGTCTAGTCACTGCAAGTCATACTAGCAATTCATCATCGACCTCTGCTAGTCATGTTGGAGATGAGCCTTCAACCACTGCAAGTCACATTGGGGGCACAAGTCTAGTCACTGCAAGTCATACTAGCAATTCATCATCAACCTTTTCTAGTCATGTTGGAGATAAGCCTTTAGCTACTGCAAGTCATGCTGGGGGCATAAGTCTAGTCATTGCAAGTTATACTAGCAAAGATTCATTAACCTCTGCAAGTCATGTTAGGTACTTTCCACCAACCACTGCTAGTCATGTTGGTAGAATGGATGTTGATCAGAAACCTAAGTGTAGAAGTCTTAAACCTACGTTCCCTTGTAAGATATGTAAGGGAGACCATCTTACTCATTTGTTGCCTGGTATTCTAGAGGTACAAAGGATATGGTCCGAGTCTGAAAATTCTTCTACTCCTGAATCTGATATCGTTTCTCAACACTCTCATCAACCATTGGTTGATAACATGGTTGCGCCAGTGAAATCTCTGGCTGATTACACTCCTGTTTTGGGGGATGAAGTGCCTAACAATAGAGTATGTATGATTTCTGGTACAGAGTCTTTTGGTATAGGGGGCATTCTGGTTTCTTCAAATGTTCCCCCTCCAAGTTCTAGGAGTGTCTCCTTTGATTGGGATAGTCTTGTTGAGCCTCGTCTTCCTTCCACTGCACCTTTCCAAATAAAGGTTAGATTTAATTCCACAAATGTCTATCGATGTATGGTGGATGAAGGATCTTTTGCAAGTATTATATCCTCCTTGTCTTGGAAATATTTGGGTTCTCCAAAGTTGTTGACAGCTGAGAGTCAGTTGTTAGCTTATGATAGAAGACCCGATGAATCTATGGGTGTTCTTCCTCAATTGCCTATTACTGTAGGTGGGAAGACTGTATTAATTGATATGATGGTAGTTGATCACCCTTTAGACTTTAATATGCTACTTGGGCGTGATTATGTCTATGAGATGAATGTTGTGGTGTCTTCACTCTTTCGAGTGATGTGTTTTCCTCATAAAAGGAACATTGTCACTATTGATCAGCTTGCATCTGATAATCACCACCCTAATTCGAATTTACTGCAGAATACCCCTTGGTTTGTTCCAAGTGTTCAAGTAGACTCTACCCTGCCATGGGTGAATTATATGACATTGAATCCTCAATGTTCAATTGCTTTTGAGAAGTATCCTTTAACCTATTATTCTCCTTCTTGGGACTTGGTCCCGACAGTTGACCAAGAGATTCTTCCTATAGGGACATGGGACCCCTTAATTCCCTCTTTTGATCCTTGTAGTTCTCATGATTTCTTAGAATTTGATTTTCCTTCATAGGAGGAACTCTTTGAAGCCATGAGTTTTGAATACCAAAGGAGTCCTTGGCCCGAGCCTCGTAAGGGTCTTGTTCCAAAGAACTATTATGCGTAAGTCGTAAGGCTGCGTGATTCCCTATACCATATTGTACATATAAGGTATGCATTTTCAATTTTTTTATTCTATAACACAAGATTTTATCTGAAGTTTATATGTGGATGTATTAACTTCTTGTCTAGTGTTTTTATTTATGTCTACAGAACTTGAAATATTTCTCCTTTGGACATTTGTATGGTTGATTCGCTATGACAGGTATTGGTTCTCGAAACTGGCATATAGGTTAGGTTTTTCACCTGCATTACGCATTAATCAGTTTTATTTCCCATTTCGGCCTTAGGATCAACCCCACCAAGATATGATGCAGAACCTTCTCTTTGCTTAGAAGTGTCATGACTTGTGTGGTAGAGCCTACCTTATCATGGGTGCCCTAGACAGTACCTTGTTGTCACTTGGTACCCATGATGAATTTTTGTTCTTAGGCTCGGGAGTCCTCTTTAGTCTTGCCATGACTTGTGCATTGAAACCTCATTCCTCTACTTCTTCGTTATTTTTCTGGCTTTATACCCTAGAGTCTCCTATGTGTTGAGTTGTACTATTACATTGCACATTGACCATTTGTATCTTTTGGCCTCGAGCTGACTTCACTTGGACTCGTGTTTAAGCCACTTTTTGACCATGTCTTTTGCAAAGTCAACCATGCAATCACCTAGCTTCTGCAACTTGACGCATCCTTTTACCCATGGAAAGAGCATCCCTTTGAGTGTCCTTGACCAGTTTTGCCTCCCTGCATTGAGCATAGGAATGTTCCCCTCCCACGAACTAGATCATATGTTTCTCCGACACTCATTCTTTCCACCATAGTATAGCATTCTTTTATTCTTTTTCTAGCTTAAAGAAAAAGACAAAAAAATTATATATTCCAAAAAGAGTGAGAATGGGATGACATTTCCATACTTTGTTGGTAGCTAGAGTCAGTCGTATCGACCTTGAACCAAGCACCCAAAAGAGAGTCTCTCCTCCATTGGGGTGGGATTTAGTTTGACTTAGGAGCGCCTAACCTTGTTATTGAGTTAGTACTCCTCTAATTGGTTACCTCTTCCAATCATATGGAGGGTTTGCTTATGCCTCTTGCATGAGAAACTTATACAAAGTTATCATATGCTGCCATATAGTCATCATTGAGTCGTGCTTTTGTTCAAGGGAAGTAAACCTAAGTCAGCCTCTTTGCGGTGTCTCTTGACCTATTTTTCAGTCAGCCATCCCTGGTTGTCAGTATCATGTTTGTCATCACATTAGTTATATTGGTCCTTTGCTCATGCTGGTTTGAGAACGTCTCCATTGACTTCTTGCTAGCGGGTCTTGTCCTTATCGACTACGACAAATTACTTTGAGGGCAGATCTAGAGCCGCACCCTGGCCCTATTTTCATTATTGATAGGTCACCTTGTGCTCGGCATCTATCATTATCATGGTTCTTTGACTGAGTGGTTTCCCTTGTGTTCGACACAGCTTTCATTATCACACATTGGGATTAGTGCAATGCCTTGGTTTCCATTTGACCCCATTGTTAGATTCCTCGCCTTTGTGTCAGTTTTCATTATTGGTTGGTTCAGAGGGTTTCTATCGTGCGCTAGCTACATCTTGTGTACGCCGCAAATGTGCTTCGGTTGGGTTACTACATCTTTTTCATCTGATTCCTTCCACATTATTGGCTGACGGGTTACACTCACACTAGATTGATGAAGGATGCCTTAATGTCATCCTTCTAGTGGATTGTTTCCTATCGACTACAACTCATTTTATTTGGTAAAAACATCTAGATTCCATTTGGAAGTACCTTGGGGTTTGTAGTCATCAATGGCAGATTCCTTCGCTATCGATAATGGGAAACCATCATTGTCTCTTGATTGAGAGATTCTTTCAAGTGTTCAACTTCAGCTCATTCATTTGCACTTGTTAGATTGTATTGGGTACCTTGACTCTCATTATCATTATCGGTGAGTAGTATCGCGTTTGTTAACAATATACATCAGTGACTGGTAATCAAACGATTTCTCACATGGTCAACCTCAGATCATTCATTCCCATTGTGTAGAAATGTATCGCGATGGTCGATGAAGACCTCAAGTTGCATCAGCATGTTTTGGTTCACTTGTTAGTTTCTCCTCTTGTTGCTAGTTAACACCATCCACCTTATATGTTGCAGTTATTCAAAGCGACATCTTATATGCCGACATCCAAGTTACAATGTAGTATCATTTTATTCCATCATGTTCATTTGGTACTATTGGGATCATTTTTTAACATCAGTGATCAGCTTCATCCTTCAGCATCATTGATTGTCTTCTTATATGTGATATCCAAACATGTACTTTTTCGATCGTGATCAGATGATCCATCATGTACTTTCAATTCGTTTATACTAGTATATATATTGGATCCGCTTGTACTTGATATGCGGACATGCTTAACTTTCTCTTAGTATGGGTATACCCGCCTCAGACAGCAGTTTCTTTCTGATCTCTTTTGATGGCTTGGCAAGCTAAATTCTGGTGAAGTCCTTCTCAGTCTCGGCATGATTCTTTCCATACACTTAATACATTTCGGCCATCATGTACCCCTTTTGACCTCATATATTAGGGGGCATCTATTATAACACCATTTACCTCTCTTTGTATATATGATGCTTTGTTCATGGCCTAGGGCAACCCCTTCTTCCAAACTTGGTCCAAATATATAAAAAACAATCTTTATTCCCTGTACGCTACTTTTCCCTGAGATAAAAGCATGTACACGTGGGTCAGTCAATACCCAACCCACGTATATGTATTAAAACAATTAAAAAATTAAATTTCCTTAATTGTGGGAGGAGTTCACGGGTTTTACCTATTGATTACCTCCTATTGGCTCTGGCCCAAATGTTTACCAATTGTTTCCCAACTAAAAAACTAATTGGGAGAGGTATAACTAGACCTCTATGGGAAGGCCTGAGAGGAAAAGAGATACAGTTAGTACACTGAGATTATCCATGACTGATTCTAATGAATCCTTGTGCCTCATGCACTTCCCCAAGCTTCAGGAAACCATTGTTTCCCTGATTATAGATATCCTTCCTTTTGCTTGAGATATCATGGTGTTGGTGATGGAAGAAGATTGTTGAAGGCTGGGATAGGATGAATCCAGAGGATGGTTCCACTTGGAGCCAGAGAAAGACTCAGGTGAATTCTCTCCATGTTATTTATAGCTTACTGCAATAAAAGAAATGTTGTCTTGTTTCCGAAATTAACTATGTCTATGCATCAAATTATGTTTTAATTCATATATGAATGTCATTTTGATGTATGATCAATCATTTGTTTATATGATATAAAGTCAATTTCGTGAATATTCTTTACTTCTATACTGCTATGTATGTTCGAATTGAATGATTTTTAGGTTTGAAGAACATAAGGCGTTGCAGAGGGTTTGAACCCTGTGGGACCTACTTGAAAGAAGGAAATCTAGATACGATCACTCTTACGTAGTTTGATAATATAAGCATCTTGCCTGAGCTGTTTGAGAATTTATTGTTTTAGTTTTCTTCTACTTTATTAGGGTTCTAACCCAAATCCCTAGGGTGCTTTCACCCAAAACACTCTGTTGTCTCTGGATTTTCTTTGTGCTGACTCTGTTTGGGGGTCTGAAATCTAGATGTTTCCTCAAGACTTGTGCCTGTTTGGAGCTTCTAATTTAATTGCTCCCATTCCTTGTCAAGGTCAATGACTGGAATCTTCCCTATTTGAGCTGAACTGGAGCCAATCTCTATTTATTTCTTAGCCAAGGCCTATTCAGTCGTTTCCCAAGTATTTCCTTTTGTGTCTTTCTCAGAATATTTATTAGGACTCCCTTCCCCATTCTGTGATTGTTGCTCTGACTGTTCTGACTCATGAGTTTATTTCTCTTGCATTTCCTCATCAAAATTTTCCTTTTAAATTCCCTCCAAGCTCATGCTAAGAATTGGTTCTCTTATTGGTTCAATTTGTAATAGGTCCAATGGGACCTTTAACAATATTTTATTCCTATATATATGAAAAGCATTAATATCATATGGGCTTAACTGTAGTGATGCTAAATGTAGGACCTGTGCAAATGATTGGGCTCCTTGAAAGCAGTCATCAAATGGATCCTCTTCATGAATAAACTATTTAACATTAACCATGGTGGTGAAGTCTTTAGCAACTTGATTTGGGTCATACTGTCGCCATGGAACTGTGGCCAATTTTAGAGATGTAATATTCTATACTTATTTTACTACGTTCCCATAGTCATGTAGTGTGAAAGTGCCACATTGTAATGGGAAGGTTGGCCAAATTGCTTTCTTCTGCTCCTTCAGGGCTTTGGTTAAACCATCCCCTACTGTCTGGTAAGCTATCTCTCTGGCCAATAGCTTTTCTGGAACATAATATGGGAGGACATGTGGAGCTGCAATTCTCCCAAAAACTCTGATATAAGTGAATGTTTCTTCACCGAACCATCTTGTGAGTAGAAATATGTCTATCTTAGCTTCTTCAGAAAGCCTGGGGGCCATTTTATCAAAATGGTTTTATAAATAGGCAACAAAACACCATGGAAAATTTTGTAAAAATGGGAATTGAATTGGGATTCCCACAAGATTTTATGATACACATGGATGCGGAAAGGGCTCTGTATAGTCCACTTCCAACCCATGTTTGGAAATTGAGATAAAAAAACCAATGGCGTCCATTACATAAGCGCTCATATAAAAAGGGGGATTAATTATTGAGGAAATGTTTCTCTTTTGCCTATATTCCCTAATGGCCATATTTAAATTGTCTGATAAAATATGACTCCAATTCATATTCATTGCATTAACCGTTGCATCAATTAATGGAAGCCATTCTATAGAAAATTTAGTACTGTCAGCTTTACCAAATAATCTACACATCATCGCAACTGCAAAATTATGTGGGGACGAGAGGGATGCAATTGGGTACATACCGGATTTCTCTCATTTGAATTTTCCCAAGCCTGACCTCCAAGTCTATGTAACGTCCATTGGGTCCTCATTATCTTTATAAAAATGCTCAAGGAAATCTTTGTCATAGATATTTTTAGGCTCTCATAGATATTCATGTATTGCATCCCTGAAAGTTTTGTCTGAGATATTCACATTATCAATCACCTATTTTAGCATATCTATGTATGATAATATCTTAGGTCTTACAGCTATTCTGTGTAAAAACAAACATGCTTCCTCAAAGTAGGAAGCGTCAAATGATTCTTTGGCATCAAATGTTGCCTTTGTTTTCAGTGGCTTGCGTTTCTCTTCTTCCAGTAGGTTATACATGGCTTCCCATGATGTGGTTCCTTCATCTTTGTTGCAGGTGGTATCAGAGAAGAGTGGTGTCATGTCCGATTTGTCATATGGTGTAGCTTTTCCCTTCTTCACCATCTTTTCAGACATTGTTTCCTTCGGAGGTTCCCTTAAATTGAGCAATGGAGATTATCAGATAAACACAGAGAGCGAAAATGACAGTGAAAATGCAATGATACAATTAATTCCAAAAGGTGACAAGGAAGAAGCTTTTATTTGAAAATGCATATGAAAGATATCAAATCATGTCAAGTCATTTTAAACATAAACCATTAAAACTCATTAAATATGCACTAAGATCTTTTATTATTTCCTTTATTATTCTTTTAAGTCATGGCATCGCAAATGTGAAAAAAAACTTCAAGTTGATGAGTTTGAAGTGCACGATGTTGATTATGCGGTTGCAATAAAGATTATCGCAATATCGCAAATCACAACATCACACTTTCGGTTATGCGTTATTTCGAAGTTATTTAGAATTTTACGACATGCGATGTAAGCGGCGTACTTTTTATTGTTTTGAGCGCATTTTGCTTGAATGAATACTTATTGCATAAAGTGACCTTTTACTATGCACCAGACCTAACCTATGTTATAACAATTATGGCATACTTCCATCGGGTTCGGGTTATATCGCATTTCTCAACCTTTCTCAGTTCACAAGATTGGCCTTTGTGTAAGCGTTGTGATGTGATGAGTGTTCTTCTCATTATGTTGCAATATCGCAAGTTGCGTATTCTAAAGGTTTTTCTTGTTTGTGCTTTTTTGAATGCCGCTATGCGATTGCGATAGGTACTTTATTTTATAAGAAATACTTTAAGCCTTAGTTTCAATGAAAATTTAATGATACAATAAGTCTATTATGGTGGTCCCTCTTATCGCAATTCACAGATCATGATTGTTAATTGACCTGTGACACACATGATCTAGCGATATCCAATAAAGTGAGAATAGCTAGTTACAAAGGGACTTTGGCTTGATACCTTGTGTTTATTTAGAAATTTGTTTCTAATAATTCAAAAAGGAAGTACTTAAGTGCTAAGTTTTTTGGAGAATTTTTATAAAGGGTCCTCATTTATCAATAGAATATTAATTATTAAATCAATAATTGGGGGGGTTATTGAACAGTACAACACCTTCATGCTAGTCAACCGAAAAGTTGGATCCGACAATCACCTGAGGACCGACTCCCCTCAAAAATTACATAAAGGCTGCAAACCTTGCCCGCTCTGCTGATTGATAAAATTGCACAAACAGGCTAGACAGACACCAAGTGCTTGTCCCCGTCTCCCTCCGAAAATTGCAGAATTTTTTGAGCCAACCCTCCAGTCAGTCGATTGGCTACTCACTAGGAAAACTGGAGAGTTTTCATGAGCAAGGCCTCTTCTACCCAATAGTTTTCTTAGCTCAAAAACTACGCAAAGGTGATTAGTAGGTTAGCCTCCCACCATTAGCACAGTTTTTCCCACCAGTAGCTCTTGGTAGCCGACTATCAGTTCCCTCCAGGAATTGCATAGTGTTTGTTGCCAAGCTCCCACAGCTGATTGCTAGTTCCCTCCAGGAATTGCACAGTTTTTGCTGCTAGTGACCCAGCAACCAGCTACTAGTTCCCTCTAGGAATTGCATAATTTTGGCTACCAAGCTCTCAGTGCTCGCTTCTCCTAGGAATTGCGTAGATTTTTCATGCCTCACCTTCCCTCAGCCAGGACTGTTCCTCTCAAAAACTCTGTAGTTTTTTCCTCTAGGTGACCTAGACCCTACGAACAGTCAATGTCGATCAGGATTTCCCATCTCCATCACCCAGTGACTGCTACGTAATTTTTTTCAGCAGTGCTCAGAGCCTCCATCACAGCTCACAACCTTGCCTCCTCTCCTAGTCACCTACACCCGAAATGATCATGCATCATGGTAGACTAGGAGGTTTATGGATTTGATGTTGTCTCGTCATGAGTGATTGTAGATACAGGTACACAAACAAACATGGCACACCGATGGATGGGATGAACAAAGGGAGTACATGTAGAAGGACATGTTCACCAATGGATGAAAAAACAATGCATGCAAAGAGATGTCCTCGTGAATGGACAATCATGCAAAGATGTGTTCACACATGGATGGACGAGCAAACATGCAAGATGTTCTCACGAATGGATGGTTGGACGAACATGCACTTTTCATGAATGGATGAACCTATCAAGATTACCAACATACAAGTAAGGAGCAACGTGTGAATGCAACATCAAGCGAACCAACAACCATCAAAGACTTTGTGCACTTTGCCATGTGGAGGTAAATTTTAACACACCATGGGGACATCCACCACCCAGCAACACTACAGCTTGACATGCACACCAGTAGCAACACGAATGTACCAACACTGTCATGTCGAGTCTTTTCATGAGTCATGTCATCCACATCTCTACTGTGGGCCATACTGCTAATCAATGTCATGTAGCATGGAAGTCCAAGAAACCCACTTGTTGTATGAAGAGTCACGTAAAGTCGAAAAGTCATGGAAGTCAAACAGTCATGGTGGTAGTCGAATAGCCACAAGGATCAGTTTCACCCTTGGTTATAAATATCCCCTCATTTGTACATGCAAAAGACTTTCACCTTGGCTCCTCCAACATAGCCTTGAGAGTCTGTCATCTCTTCTTTGAGGAGTAAGTAGTGGCTCCAACGCCCCGCCCACGGGGTTAGTGATGTATGGGGTAACGATGTGTCTTGGAACTTTTTCTTAATTCAGAAGCCTGCTAACAGGTTAGCACATTTTCACACATGTATTGTAACTTTTGTAAGATTGATCTTAAACACTTGTAATGCATGTTTCTTTAACCTGTGTTTAACACTTGAACTCATTCACTTGTTGTAATACATATATATTAATGAAAATGTGTTATATGCATTGTTAATGATGTCTTTCCCATGTTGGTTACCTCTCTAGACATCAGACAAACCTTTCACATAAACTTGCTATAACAATTGTTGCACTCGCGTGGACTCATCCACTGATTGTTGTACGTGTTATCTTCCCTTGTGTGTTGTGACTGCCCCATCCATGTGGAATATTATTCTGGAAACTGTGCACGTCCTGTTATGTTGTGTGTTCCTAACAGAGTTGGGGCTTCCTCCCGACCGACTTGGGACTCACTCCCACCCTCTCCATCTACAGTGAAAGAACCATTAACACAAGTAACACTAGCAATAACCAGGCACGCAAACCTCACTACTCGAAGATAAAGCAGACCACTATCCTATGCTGACAAGTAAGAGTTGAGGAAAATCTTTAAGATAATGGAAACCAGGCCATCATACCGTATGGGATTCCCACACCAAATGGTGTGAGGTCTAGTTGGGACTTCATACCAGGGTGATCCCTTGAATGTTGGTGGGTCGAGAAACATCAACATTTCTGGTGCTAGAAGGAGGGCATCTAGTTGTATATGTCTGAACATCCTCTCACACTCACTCATCAACCATTTGGTCAAGTAAGTAACTCACACACCCTCTCATCTACGCACGAATATGAAGTTGGTTACTTCTCACCTTCCATGACTGAACACAAAATTCCATATCATCACCTTCGCTTCGTCCATCCCATCACCCGCTAGTTCATGAAATAAGTCGGATTGATCCTAGGCATACAACATCTCCCATACACATCAAGGAAGCCAAAAGCCACTCCCACAGGGGTTGTTGTATCATTAGTGGAAGAAGTAGTTCTTGCCACACTTGAAGGTCTAGTCGAAGCTATTGAAGACAGAGAGGAACCTCCGGTCTTCTGATAAGGGGAACAAGAAACCCTTGTGATCTTGGGAGCAGACTCTAGTACATGAGGCGGAGGGGAAGGTTGTGGAAGAGGCAAATGTAGAGATGAATCAATAGACTCAAAGCTGGAATTGTCAGATTTTGAAGGAGAGGAGGAGGACAAAGAAGAAGAAGAGAACATTAACCAAAATATGGAATGGATGACTCAATGACCATTGACTCTCCTGGGTACTTTGCACAAGATGCCAAAGAGAGCGGAGATAATGAAAATAAAGTTCAATCTTGATAGCATATGAAGGCGTAAGACCATTTGGACAACTTCTACGTGCAGCTACAAACCCTTGAGGTACGATATGACGACATAGCATTGGTTGCACAGCTGCATGGTATCATAGCCTTCCACCAAACCCCATACAGAACTGGTGTGCATTCAAATGCATGTTCGTTGAAAAGTTTGTTGATGACAAGACCCCAACTATGTTACTCAAAGAATTGGGAAGCCTGAAGATGGAGGGGAAAGAAAAGGTAAAGATTTCAATCAGAGGTTTACATGGATATTGAACAAATTTTCAGCAGACTCCAAACCTCATGACTCCATCACTATTGATTACTACACATCCTCATTGCCAGCCAACATTGCGCAATTCGTCAAACAAGTTGTGAAACCAACACTATTAGAAAACTGTGAGGAGGCTATTGTTGTTGAGAAAGACCTACACGCGATTGGAGTCATCAAGCATGATGAACTAGAAAATTACTCCAAAGACATGAGTAGAAAGTCTCAAGTGATGGCGAACAAGGGTAGGGACAAGGAGACAAATGATATTGAAAACCTCACTCACCTCATCAAGAACTTGACAACAGAAGTGTCTGAGCTTAAACAATGGAAAAAGAACAATCTACAAGAATCCATCTGCCTAGAGAGAGACAAGGAAGTAGTTCACCAGGGAGCAACCGGTTCACCCCCAAAATTGCGCAGAGCTTTGTGTTCCACCTCGAATAGTGCACAGATTATGAGTTATGTTCATTCCACAAAGTACATCACCTCAAGAACTCTTGTTCAAACTGGAAGCAAGTCGCAAACTCTATATATAGTCATACATTTGATGCAGAAATAGTATGCAGGAGTAGTCGGAAGACATTGATAATGACGAAGGTATTGCAGTTGATGAAGCATCAAGTTCTAGGCATGTGGTGAACATGTATTAGTGCTTGTAAGCAACACCAAAGACGAACACTGAGAGGTAGCAACCAAAGAAAAATGATTGTTACAATCTTAGGAGTAAAGGGGTTCCCCCTACACTTGGGGAACTACAAGAAAATATGAGACTGTTGTTGAGGAAGGTTGATCCCCCCCCCCCCCCACAAAGCAGAAAATACAAAATAAGTTCGAGAAGACAGCGATGAACAAGAGTATGTCCATAAGCATTAAACTGTAGAACACTCCACCGGACAACATGAACATCAGTTCTACCCCCTTCACCTCGGTGATTCTACCACCTCTGGACTACAACATTGTAGATGACATGAAGAAAACTCGAGCGAACATCAGTTTGTTCAAGTTAGTTGAGATCTAGAGTCAGCAAGACATCCTGCTGCATGCATTGGGACAAACAACCATGGAAAGCGTAGCCTCTACCAGCAAGGGAGAAAACACACCTCCTGGATCACTTTCCAATGTGCTTAACACACTCCGGATAGAAGAATAAAACTCAGGTTGCCCTCCATTCTTGCTATGATTTTAAATTTTTAACTGCAATGTTCACAATTTCATGGTTAATTATGGCGTGGCATCTAACGTCATTCTGCTCTCCATTGATAAAAATATCAATGAACAATGGAGCGAGACATCCACACGAATCATCCAACTTGATCGAACATTGGTACCAACCATTAGTGAACTATGAGACGTGATCATCTGACTATCTCATGATGGTCAAGTCCACCAATGCATCAACATTGTCGTTGTGGACATACCAGAAGCATACAGTCTACTACTCAATAGAGACTAGTCCAACAAGCTGAATGGATATTTTGCTACAGACTGGTCACACATGTGGCTTTCATACAAGGGAAAATGTAATAAAATCTGAGTGTTATCTAAGAGGTATATGAAGCACAATGTTACTCCCCTTAACGAAGAGAATGAACCATTGGCCTTCGCAAAACTCATGTTTGGCAACTACCTCCTGGAAACAACATTGGGGTGTTATTCTGCATGACTAGGTCCAACCCCACTAGACACGCAGTTGGGACTCCTTCCTTGCCCAACTTATGGTAATGAAACATGTATAGTACATTGTACCATTAGTAGCAGTAGTAGTAACAACAGTCGGAGCAACAGTACAACCACATCAGATGGTATGTGTACAGACAAGTTGTGGACCATGTACTTTGATGGATCGAAGACACATAATGGCTCAGGACCTTGGTGTGTCTTGATCAACCCATACAAAAGGAAGCATCTGGTTTCAATTCACTTGGAGTTCAAGTGCACGAACAACATTGCTGAGTATGAAGCACTCGTTTTGGGCTTGCAGAAAGCCATCAGCCTCAATATGGTCATGCTCAAAGTGGTAGGTGATTCAGAGATAGTGGTACGGAAGGTACGTAACACCATTCATTGTTTGTCACCACATCTCAAAAGTTACCAGCAAGAGGTATGGCGACTAATCTCTAACTTCCAAGCATTTAACATCATTATTGTACCACATATGCGTAATGCATCTGCCAATGCCCTAGCAAATGCATCTTCACGAATGTCACTAATTAGGGATAGATTTACTATTGAAATTTTGTGCAAATCATTTATCCTGTATAACATAACTAATTTACGCGTATTTAATGATGATCAATAGATACTACATTGCATGGCCAATGTTTACATCTTCAAAGATGCAGCGGTAGATGATGATGAGCACGAGCACTCTCTATAAGCAGACGACAGTAACAGGAAATGCCACCTTATCACAAAGGATGTGGCATCATTGGAAAAGCTTTATGACTTGCAAGAATGTTTTCAGGGGTTGAGGAATAACAAGACCCACAGTTCCACCGTGATGTACGAACTGATCAACCTGGAAACATAACAAGATCCAAAGTTCGTCAATATTGGTACATGTTGCACACAACAAGAGCAACAGTCCTTTGTCCGCTTGTTCAAATAGTACCGTGATGTGTTCACATGGACGTATGATGATTTGAAAACTTATGACATTCAAATCATCTAACGCATCATTCTGATCAAAGAAGGGGTCAAGCCATATATGTAGAAACTGAGAAAATTACATCTGTCGCTTGAACTCCTCATACAAGAAGAGCGTACTAAGTTGTTGGATGCACGGATCATATATAAAGTGTGTCATTCCACATGGGTTTCAAACCTTGTTCATGTATGCAAGAAGTGTGGGGAAATCTACTTGTGTGTTGATTTCTAGAACATTAACTACGCTAGATAGATACCTAGTGCCCATCCCTCTCTCCCTCAGAAAATTACGTAGTTTTTTCAGCCAGCTCTCCAGTCAGTCGACCGACTGCTCAGCCGGAAAATTGTGTAGTTTTCATGAGCAATCCCTCTGCTTCCCAGTAGTCTGCTTAGCTCACAAATTGTGCAGAGGTGATAAACATGATAGTCTCCTATCATCAGTGCAGTTTTTCCTGCTACCAACTCCCAGAGGGGTCCAGTAGCCCAAAAGGGATGAGGGGGCAGAGGGGTCCAGTAGCCCAAAAGGATTTAGGCCAATGAGAGGATTGATGTTTGCTATTGGTGATGGAGGGAGGAGGTCAGAAAATGCGAGGGGCTACGAAGAAGGATGAGAGGGATGTTTGTTGGATGTTTTCTTTCTTTTAGCCTGTTCCCAATTGTTTTTTGAATCTTCAACCTTTTCATTTTCATTTTCTTTTTTTTGTGCATCTATTAGCAAAATGGCCATATTCATGACATACCTTGCATTTGAAGGGGATTTGTTCATAATCCAGTTGTTGAATATGCGTTCACTGATCCACTTTGATTTTGATCGCTTTTGGAAGCCCTTTCCCTAGGTCCACTTCTACGCAAATTATGGCACATGCATGCATATTTTCCTTTGGCTCGCACCTATCTATGTATTTCTCGACTGCATTTCCTATAGCTTTAACTGAATCATCTCCCCAGTAGTAGAGGGGAAGATGCGGCAACCTAACCCAGATTGGAACAGCGCTGGGTACATCCATTTCTGGATCAAAGTCTGGTGTCCATCTGTTTAGGTACAGTCCCCTTGTATCCATGAAGTATGGGCCATTCCTAAATATCAGATCATGATCCTCCTTTATTTCAAAGTGGAAGGTATAGTACCCTCTTCCACATAACTTGATTGAAATTTTCTCATTTATTGACGCAGCTCAGTTCCTTTCTACCCATTTTTGGACGGTCTTGGGTGACGGCCATAACCCAGTAAACTACCCAACTAATCCACGCTCCACAAGGGACAGAGCTGCTCTACAGGGGAGAGCAGGGGGGAATGAGATTTCAAGGATGTCTTCCAATCTTTTAACAAACTTAGTTATTGCTGGTCGATTCTTTGCCGGACCCATTGCAAAAATGAGAGAGGCGAATGCTTTTGTTGTTCCTTCATTTTCTTGTTGATGATTAGAGAGAGGATCTTCGTTCTCTGTTGAATCCATCTTGCTCGAACCTCAGAAACTGGAGGCCGCTGAGGGATAGTTGTGTGCTACGTTCTCTAGCTAGGGTTACGCAATCCATTAGCAACAACAGCAATGCGCAATTTTCTAGGGATGTTTACTTGTTAGTCTTGATCTAATTGTAACATCACTCTTACTCATACATTTTAATATATATTCTTGTATCTCAATGGAGATTTTTATATTCCAAGTATTATGGAGTATTTGATGTGAAGAACGAACTTTATTCGTTCCATTAGTATCAGAGCATTCCTTTGAGTATACAAACCTTGTTCGTTCCATTGGTATCAGAGTAGTTGATCCTTTGGCCTTCCATCGTTGTACAAAGCCACTCTCTTTGATCCAGGACCTTGACCATCAAGGTTTTGTCAATATTGTTGTCGTCGAGATTGAATTACTTCGCTACAAAAGCTTGGAGTTTCTCCTTCATTTATTCATCAAAGGGCCTTGACCATTTTTTTAAAAAGAAAAGAAAAAAATATTAAAAAATACTATATACAAAAGAATAAATAAAAACAAAAATAGAAAAAAGAATAGAGAAAAGAAATAAAATTAATAAATATTATAAATGAATAAAAAGAAACAATGAACAAGCAAACTAACACCACTGCAACATAACACGACAACCCAGTCAAACACAGCTGCAGCACATCACATACAAGTTTGCAAACCCAAAGCACACATGTCTGCAGCAAGCGCCAAGCCCAGTCATTGACTTAAAACATCTGACGCTGCCATTAAATTGTTGCAATCGTGTCGTTGCCACCACAAGCACTAAGTTTCATTGTTCCCCAACTAATTGCCACCATTGCTCGTGTGCACCCTCCATTGTTAACCCAGGTGCAAAAAAAATACCAGTTGTCGTTGCTCGACTCACCTGCCACCATTTCTTGATTCTCCCTCCCCACCACAATTTTGTCTATCAATTGAGTCATCTGTAGCGTTATCCTCCATTTCTATGTATTTTTGTTGTCCCTCTTCCGCTTTAGCACAACCATGCACCTTACCTGCTCACCGACTCTCCCTACCTCCACTCTGCCCACCACAAACTCCAAAAATTAGTTCACCCTGCCGCATTTTACAATTGGCAAAACCATTCAGTTGCTCTTTGCTATTTCATTTCTAACCATCATTACATTAGTATGCATAGCCCCAATCAATATCATCGGGTGTGTAGAGCCTCAACCAATTGTTAATTAGTTAGTTTCCTTTTGATTCGTATAGGAAATTCAAATGACACAATCTAATTGTGCCTCTCTCATATCATGACGTCTTTTATCGTGCCTTTTAAATTTTGAAGTGGTTCAATAAAACATAAATCAATCTAGAAATTGTAATTTAAAAACTATATATACTTATATAGTTTCTTTTATATAGATTAAAAATAAATAAATAAATGCCCAATTATATGAGAAGTAAAAGTGTATAATAAAGGAGTACCAGATTATAAGGAACAAAAACAAAATTTATTGAAAACTTGTCTAAAGGGAGGTTATAAGTTAAAAGGGTATTATAATTAATTAAAAAAAAAAAAAAAAGGAAAAGTCGAAGTTAAAACATAAAGGGAGAAGTTTTGTATGATTCAATACTAAGTTTCCAAGGTAAATTTATTTGAAGCAATAATAAGTTTTTAAGATTATAAAGATTAGGAAGGGTTACTTTTAAAACCCTAATTTCATCTCGAAAACGGAAAATGGAGTCTAATTCAAAAGGAAAGGAAGGAAAATTTTCTTATAAAAGTATCCCAATTGCAGATTGTAGATTAATTACATTAAAATTGAATACCTAGGGGAAGGAGATTAATATCGCTATCAGCACAAGTCGCGAGGAAAATTACATCAATGTTAATCCGGGAAATCAACTATTAATTCCACAGTCAAACATAAGAGAAAGAACAGATATTTTTGGAAAAAAAGAATATGAAATTAATGATTTACAAGTGACAATTGATCATTATGAGTACATATATCAGTTTCGTGTTGTAACTATGCTTGAAAAAGAGGTTGACATAATTCTCGGTCGACCTTGGTTCAAGGAATTAGGTATGTTCATTCTAAACACAGAAAGCAATTTCTTGATGTTTCCTTACAAGAGGAAGATGACCACCTTCCAGGATGTGACAATGAAGTCAGAACCAATAAAGCCTTCATCGGAAAACTTTAAGGATATTTTGGAATTAATGTTTCAATCAAAAAAAAAAACTATACCAAAGAAGCATAAAGAGCTTGAAGAAGTCATTTCTAGTAAAGACAGAAAATTCACGCATCAGAGAACACAATGGAAAATTACTTGAACAAGTTAATAAAGTTAAGGCCATAAAGAAGGAACTCAAGAAACACTTGTTGGAACAAGAAGAAGAAAATTTATGTTTAAAGAACCTTAATCAAACATTATTAGAACAAATCAAAATTTTAAAATATGATGAGGCTACTAAGAATAAAATCAACAATCCAGAAAGCGAAGAGGTTTTACATCTAAGGAGTCATAACCAAAACCTCCTTACACAAATAAAGAATCTTAAACGTGACAAGAAGTCACTTAACGACAAGTTAGAACAATGTCAAGAACTAGTATCGAAGTCTCTAGTCGTTTCAATCCAATTAGAAGAAAATGGAATTAATATCGATCCAGCGAATACCACAACTCAAGAAGAAGACACATCAATTAAAGAAAAACACACTCAAATGTTGAGACAAAGGAAATTCCAAGTGAAGATTTTGTAACCAACTCGAGGACATCGGAACCTGAATTAAATCAGAATCTAGCCACACACATGATAAGGGAAATCAAAAGAACTATTTATCTACATCTGAATCACAAGAAGAGACATCTCAATCAATCTATGAATATGTATCACTTAGAACATAACAACAAACTTATGTTCTGAAGAATGTTGAAGTGCGCACAACTCAGTCTAGTGATAATCATTCATCACAAATTTCCAGTAATCAAAATATTTCACAAAAGATTAATATAGGATGGTTAGATCCTTCCTCCGTGCGACATCTTTATATGTCACTCCAAGGATCATATCAACTTGTATCGACAAAGATGATTGTCCCGAGACGAGAAGACATTTGTAGCAGAAAAAGAGATCAAGTCATTTCATCAACAAGCTTTGAGGACAAAGCTTTTTGAAGTGGAAGGCAATGTTATGAATATAATTTATGTAAAAATAATAAAAATAGATAATAAATAACAATCATAAATAATATGTAATTAAATAATAATTAGTTAAACAAATAGGCATATCTCTACAGACATGCATGTTCGTGAAACGGTACTTACCTGGCTATATATATAGGACCCTCATTCCCAATTGTAACAACATTCTTACTCATACATTTTAATGTATATTCTTGTATCTCAATGGAGATATTTATATTCCAAGTCTTCTGGAGTATTTATTGTGAAGAATTAACTTTGTTCGTTCCATTGGTAATAGAGCATTCCTCTAAGTATACGAACCTTATTCGTTCCAGGCTTGGTGACCAACAATGGTAATGTCACAATGTTAGAACCTATGATCATGGTAGGTCAACTCGTGATGAGACCTCCTATCCTTCAATTTACCAATTTTTTCTAGGTTTAACTATGGTTATTGTTAATCTGATGGAGATTACTTAATAGATGGGGTGGCAAATTGCTCCTTAAGAGCAAGGGATGGCATAAAAAGTTTTAAGGGAACTAATATTTACTTAATTAGCCTTGCCCCTCAAGAACTAATGACCTGAAGTAATTGTTGTTAAATATATTTTGTTTTCATGAAAATGACGTTAAAAGATAGTTCATTAAAAAATGACAGAAAGACTTAAACACAAAGAACCAAAACTAGGGACTTCACTGGTTAGGAAAGTTGAAAATGGGCATAACGAAATCATCTTCATTGAAGTATTTCATTAATAGAATATAGAGTAAAACCACTTTCCTAATGATTATGCCAAGTTGAAAGAAATACAAATATACCCCCATTTTATTGAAAAAATGAAATGAAAACAAAGCCAAACCAAATTGAAAGAAATGCTAGCGAACTAGAAGGAAAACAATCGAAAGAATGAGCCCTGGGATAAATCTTACAAGATAACATAAAAGAAATTAACATAAAAAATGTACAAGATGATGATTATGTTAAAATTGAAGATTTTATCTTGTAAAGTAATTTGTTAATAACACTATTTTGACAAGCTAATTATGATGAATTTATAGGGGATTTCTTTCTTTTACAAATATTGCTTAAAAATTAATTTGCAAGTCTTTAAACATCATTTTTTAGGAATGAGACTAATAATTAGTTTCAAAAAGAGTATAAGTGAAATGAGAAGGAATATTTGGAAGAAGAAAAATAATTCCCTTAATGCATTATGATAATTTCTCTTCAAAACTTCTTTTGCTAGCAAAATAAAATCCTCAAATCAAACTAATGGAAACCTGCAAAAGGAAAACAAAAGAAAAATAAGAGACAAAATATAAATAAAAGAGAATAAAATATGGAACTGATGGTAAATGTAGATCAACATATACACATACCTAGAAGAATACAACTTTACCTTATAATTCTTGTCATCCTCTCGTGAAGAGTATATAAAAATAGGCAAAAGAAACAACATTTTCCTGCAAGTTGGTGTATGTTGAACATCATCAAACTATTAAGTCTAAATACTAAGCAAAACACTACAAGGATTCTTCACAAGACAAAATAAAAAAACTTGACATATGAATATAATTCATGAAATAATATTGTATGCCAAGACTTGAAATTTTTCCTGGTAAGCTTTTTTATTAATTAAGACCTTGTTTAAAATGTAAACTCTAGTCACAATGCAATCATGTTTACATAAAATAAGCATGAGCAATATGTTCAAGTTAACATCTTATCATATGATATTTTCTATTTAATGAATGATCAAATAAAAAGTTTGACAAATAATAATCCATTATAAGCAAGATGGTAACTGAATCAATTGTGAAGTACTCATTCATATTCAAAAAAACACCATAATTGCTTTATTTTAGAAGAATAAAATCAAACTAAACTAAGCTAATTATATTTCTACTCTAAATTTATGAGGAAAGTATGACTGCGTATAGTTATATTTCCAATACAACCAAGCAAGCTCTTTATTCCCTGTAGAAGAATACGTTAGTACTAGTGATGAAGAAAATACTAAACTATGTACAAAAATGTTAAAGTCAACATGCATTTTAATTCCTATGACTAAAGACAAAAGGAATCTGTAACTAGAAAACCTTCTACTATAAGAATCCTCAAATTCTAAATAAAATCTATCAAAATATGTACAAGCTAAAGAGTTAGCAAGATCACCTTTAAGAATCTGATCAGAGCTTTCTTTTAAAAATTATATAAGACTGAAAAATCAGAATTAGTTGTCCCCAAAATTTTAAAAGAACCATCTTTTTTCCCTGGTAGATATTGATGTCTATAGGAAAGAGAAAAAGAAGAAGGATTCTCAAATTTATGTGTTATGTGTACATGAGAACCAAGGCAAAAGGTAAACCCATGATTATCTACAAATGTAAGAGGGTCACTAGATGATTGTATCAAGCCCTCAACATGACAAGTTTTGTGTATAAGATTGTCGTGAGTAATATCAAAAACTTGTAGTAGAGATTGATGATCCATCAGAATGGAAGGATGCATATTTGTGCTCGGAAAATGAATTAAATGATCCAAGTTCATCAATATCAAGATAGTTTTTAACAATCACATCCTTTTCCCATAGTTTGAGGAAAAGGATGAGTAAATTTTTGTAAATTGATATCAATAAATAATTGATCATTTAAAAATACCCCTTCAATTCCATGATATAATTCATTCATAAAATGTGAACTAGTAAATATTCCAACAGGATAACGCATACAATAACTATGTAGTAAATGGTGATAGCCAAAAAATAAATCATCATTTTGAATTTCACATGATAATTCATTAAATAGCTTTCGGTTTAATAATGTGTCATACGTCGTCAAAATAGGACATCGATCATTTTCAAAAGAAGGATTATCATATGATAATTTGTTAAATCGTGATGCTCCGTATAATTTAATTCTATTGAACATGACTCATTATCACAAACATTAGGAGATACAATAGAAACACTTTTAGATGTAATATTTTATCCTGATGTTGTGTTGTAGTTGCTACAACACCCTCCAAAATTTTGGCTTACACTCAAATTTTGAAGCTATCCTTGATCTTTTACATTGTTGTTGCAAACACTAGAACTCATTTAATGAGCCTTCTCGCAATTCTTTGGTGCCTTTTGCATGTTGGGTTAATCATCGTCTTTTGGCATGTTTGATTGTCGTTCAATGTTTGTGAGCCTTTTCTGATGGTTTTGAAGGTCAGTCTTTGTGTATATGAGTTGTATCAACCATATAAACATCTATCACATCCATACACAAAGTCTTGAGCATTGTCGTACAAGTGTTGTCACAGTCGTTCTAAAGCCTATCTTAAGTGTCATACTTGCCATATCTTGTCATGAGGCAGTCACATGGAGGGAAACACTTTTTTACATGTTCCAATGATCTATGTTATCATGTTGTCAAAGGTGTGCAATCATAGTCAAGGTTCATCTCAGTTCATCACCTATCCCACACTTAGCCATTTTCAGAAAATATTCCTAACCGAGAAACTTAGCTTCATTGGGCCCGACTAAATTGCGCATTGTGTAGTCTCAGCCCTCTAAGATGTAACCTTATTTCTTGGAAATGTGCAATACGCAGTCCCTATCCTCGAGGGTTGTTTCTCTATGCAATCCCTAAGCCCAGCTCCCGATCTTGACCTCCAAAATTGTGCAGTTGTGTCTCTTAGTCTGCCTTGAACTGTGCACTTCGCATATTCAACCCTCAATAGTTTCCCTTGTCTATTGGAACTACGCAATGCACAAAAGCCTATCCTCCCTTGGCACCCAAAATTGCACAAATGCTTCTCCCAGTGTCCTTTCCCTTAGCTGGAACTCACTACCTCCAAAAATTGAGCAGTTTTGTCCTTCAAGCCTCCCTGAGCTGCACATTGTGCATTATCATTTGCCCAGTCTCCTTTGCCTTCTTAAACTTCATATTTTATCCTCCCAGTGCCCCATCCCGCAGCCTCCATTTCCTAATTGAACTGTGCAAAATTTTCCCTCGATGGGGACTGCACAATTTTTTCCCTCAATGGGCACTACGGGTTGGGTGTGGAGCCTGATTATCTTCTGTATTCAAAGGTTTCAGCCAGATGTATACCCCAAGAAGACTGTACACCCCTCCATGCAGGGGGGGTGCGTGGGGGGACTTGTCCCCCCCGTGGGGGTCTGGGGGGGCTAATCCCCCCCCCCCTCCCTCGGCTGGGGGGTCTAGGGGCCACCGGTCCCCCGATGGAGGTTCGGTGGCAGTACCCCCGAAGCTAAAAATAGATGTAAAATTGCCTTGTAAAAGTCTAGTAATTTCTAGTCAATCTAGGCCGTTCATTAGGCGGATGATCTGACAGTAGAAGTTATGTTTAATTTAGGGTTTTTTTCTCCAGAAGGCAACCCCTCACTATATATGAGGGAATTGTATTGCGTCTATGTATATCTGTATTCTGGGTGAGGAAGGGAGAGGAGATTGAGAGCGAAGAGGGTGTTACAGCGGATCTATTGTAGGTTGTATCTCTTCAATTTGCTAGATAATATGATAAAAGAAGGACAAGTTGTTTCTCTGTGGACGTAGCACAAATTGGGTGAACCACGTATATCTGTGTCTCTCTTGTTTTATGTGTTTTCTGTGTTTATATTTCTACAATATTTTATGTGTTCCATTGCTCCGTAATATATAATTTTCTAACACTGCACAAAATTTTACCTCAGTGGGGACTGCGCAAGTTTTTCCCTCAGTGGGCACTATGCAATTTTTACACTTATCGGGAATTATGCAAAAATTTCCCTTAGTGGAAACTGCACAATTTTTTCCTCAGTGGGCACTGCGCAAAATTTTCCCTCAGTGGGCACTGCATAAACTTTTCCCTTAGTGAGGGCCATGAGGATTGCGTAAAAAATTCCCTCATTCTAGCCTGAGTTGCGCACTGCACAATCTCAGTGATCAAGCTTAACCCTTGGTTGCTTGAATTGCACAATTGTGTAGTCACTAGGTCTTCTCTCTTAACATGTCACTCAGGACACTAGGTCTTCTCTCTTAACATGTCACTCAGTCCTGGCCTAGTTCATGAACCCAATGCTCTATCTAAGGCTAGATGTTTTCAGAATGGTGTCATCTCATCATGAGTGAGTTATAGATGTAGGTACTCTCTTACACCATGACATGATGATGAAGAGGGATATGTAGAAGGGGAGCATGCAAAAAGACATCTATGCAGTTGAAACATGCAAGTTCATCTATCAAAGCAAATCCAAGGTACACAAGTTTGCAACTCCCATCCAAGACTAAATATCATTGAAGACTCTGCATCACCAAGCCATGCAGAGGAGAAAAGAAAGCATATCCAAGAAGGCATCCAGTGCTCAGCAGCAACAATGACTTGAAATTGCCAAATCACCAAGCAATCCATGTTAGTAGTGTCATGTCATGTCATTTCACGAGTCGTCATATGCCACATCACTATTGCGAACCATGTATATTATATTCAAATGTATTGTAAAGTGGAAGTACAAGGGTGAATATGGAGAGTCATGTAAGTTGAAAATTCATAGGATGTTGAACAGTCATGAGGGTAGTCAAAGAATCACAAAGGGGAAGCATCACCCCTTGGTTATATATACCCCCTCATTGTATGAGCAAAATACTTTTCCACCTTGGCTCCTCTCACAAGGAATTAGAGAGAGATCATCTAGTTCTTTAAGCAGAAAGGAGTGGCTCCAATGTCCCACTATTGGGGCTAGTGATGTACATTGTAAACATGTGTCTTGGAAATTTTGCTTAATAGCATAAGCCTCTAAGGTCAACATGTTCCTCATGCATGGACTATGAATGTTTGTAAGACTATTCTATGGGGATTTGTATTTCATGTTTGCTTTTACATGTACTAAGATATTTGAACTATTTCGGTTATTTTAGTGCTTATCTTCTTGAGAATGTGTTGTAATGGTTGTTATTGTTGTCCCCATCCTTGTGGACTATTTCGTGGGATATTAGATAGATATTTCCTTGTTTATTGGTAGTAAATACCGTCATGTCCACTATAGAATATTCCGCTGCATGTTAGACAAATCCTTTTGGTTCATATGTGTCTCTTTTTTTGTGGTACTATTACCTCTCACTTAGAGGCTCACTTTTCTCCCCCCTTTTGCAGTAGAAAAAAAACCTTGACACAGTCACAACTGCACACTCACCAAGCACACCTTCTTTACTTTTCAAAGACGCCATTCCATCCCTCTCCTATGCTGACAGTTAGAGCCAAGGCATATCTTTGAGATATATGGCAATTGGGTCGATATTTTGGATGGGGCTCCTACACCAAACCATGTGAGGTCTAATTAGGAATTCACATCAGGGAGACCCCCTTGATTGACAGATTTCCAGCATCATCGACAAAATGGTGCTAAAAGGAGGGCTAGATGACAGGATGTGCCTGTTGAGTTTGGTTTGAATCTCTTATTTAAAATGGCTCTTCCCCAAATCATAATCCTGGGATGTTTTTCTAAAGAGCTTAATTGTACCATCCCTGTGGAATTTATTCATAACCTATCTGAATTTAACTTCGATGGTGATGCAGGAGCATCCAGCACCCTTAGAAAAAGGGAAGAATCCAAGCGGAGCGAGGAGAACGTGGACCAGCGAAGCTGAACGAAGGGAGAAAAACAGAGGAAAGTCTGCTTTAAAGCAGAAAAATAGATTTAAAGTAGATTTAAAGCGGATAGACTTCCTATTGTTAACAGCCATGCACGCTTTTTGGAGAGATTTCGGTTCGAGGAAAATCAGGAGAGGATCGGATCGATCCTTCCTATCTAAGGCTTTTTATAAATGTAATGTGATAGGGGTGGAAATATATATATATATATCTGTTTGGTGAGGAAAATTGTGAGTGAGCAAGATGTAGTCGAGCGTGAGCTCGTTTCTAAGGCTGAAAGGCCTTAATTTTTAACTGTTTGTATATAATAATATTATATATAGAATATATATATAGATATATATATATATATATATATATATATATATATATATATATATATATATATATATATATATATATATATATATATATATATATTATATATATATATATTAAGCCTGTTCAAGTGTTGTGTATGCCTGTGTGTATTTTATAAACAAGATAAATCCTGTATTGTGAGTTTGTTGATCGACATCGACCACCTACAGGATCGATGGCGGTATAATATCGTTTAAACGTTATATGTGATTGTCTGTTGAAGGCGGAAGCTGTGTTCATTATAAAGTTTGTGATTGACCCATCGAGTCAGCAGTCGTTGAACAACATTAAGAAGTGACCAGCGGAACAGTTAGTCAAAGGCGATGGCAATGGGTGGAGTTGGGTGGATCGGCGTATCTGCCGACGTATATAGAGGCGCCCATATTATATCTTAAAATCCACATATTGATGTGTATTGTATTATGGTTGAGCATGGGGACTTAATACTTAGCACGTATATCATTTATTTGAAATGATTATGTAGACTCCTATGTATGGATAGAACGACTTTAATGAAGGTCCACGTCTATGAGTTAAAAGGTTTTCAGTTTAAACTGCTTCCGTTTAGGCTTGTGGGCCCATAACCCACAGGCCCAGGTTCGACTTTTTAATGGAATTGGGATTTTGGGCTTACCCCAAGATCTCATCCCATCAGTTTGGTATCAGAGCAGTAAAAGATTCTGCTGAAGGAGGCACAGTTCTTAATGAAGTATGAATAGGTATGGTCTTTATATTTTGTGTAGGTAGCAGCAGAGGAAGGTGAGAAGATTGCAATAGCCTGGAGCGTTTACCAAAAGACCAAGTCCAGAGGAGAGCTTGGTGAGGTAAGAGGCAGCAAGGAGGACTTGCTGTTGCAGAGGTAGATTGCAGCTCACAAGTTAAAGATATTACGAAGACCAGGAGAAGCATATGACCAGGAGGTCATAAATTTTTGTGCCTCGGGAGTCTGATGCAGGAGCATCCAGCACCCTTAGAAAAAGGGAAGAATCCAAGCGGAGCGAGGAGAACGTGGACCAGCAAAGCTGAACGAAGGGAGAAAAACAGAGGAAAGTCTGCTTTAAAGCTGAAAAACAGATTTAAAGTAGATTTAAAGCGGATAGACTTCCTATTGTTAACAGCCATGCACGCTTTTTGGAGAGCTTTCGATTGGAGGAAAATCAGGAGAGGATCGGATCGATCCTTCCTATCTAAGGCTTTTTATAAATGTAATGTGATAGGGGTGGAAATATATATATATATATCTGTTTGGTGAGGAAAATTGTGAGTGAGCAAGATGTAATCGAGCGTGAGCTCGTTTCTAAGCCTGAAAGGCCTTAATTTGTAACTGTTTGTATAACATATATATAAGCCTGTTCAAGTGTTGTGTACGCCTGTGTGTATTTTATAAACAAGATAAATCCCGTATTGTGAGTTTGTTGATCGACATCGATCACCTACAAGATCGATGGCGTCTAATGTCATTTAAACGTTATATGTGATTGTCTGTTGAAGGCGGAAGCTGTGTTCATTATAAAGTTTTTGATTGACCCATCGAGTCAACAGTCGTTGAACAGTGTTAAGAAGTGACCAGCGGAACAGTTAGTCAAAGGCGATGGCAACGGGTGGAGTTGGGTGGATCGGCGGATCTGCCGACGTATATAGAGGCGCCCATATTATATCTTAAAATCCACATATTGTTGTGTATTGTATTATGGTTGAGCGTGGGGTCTTAATACTTAGCACGTATATCGTTTATTTGAAATTATTATGTAGACTCCTATGTATGGATAGCACGACTTTAATGAAGGTCCACGTCTATGAGTTAAAAGGTTTTCAGTTTAAACTGCTTCCATTTAGGCTTGTGGGCCCATAACCCACAGGCCCAAGTTCGAGTTTTTAATGGAATTGGGATTTTGGGCTTACCACAAGATCTCATCCCATCAGTTTGGTACCAGAGCAGTAAAAGATTCTGTTGAAGGAGGCACAGTTCTTAATGAAGTATGAATAGGTATGGTCTTTATATTTTGTGTAGGTAGCAGCAGAGGAAGGTGAGAATATTGCAATAGCCTAGAGCGTTTACCAAAAGACCAAATCCAGAGGAGAGCTTGGTGAGGTAAGAGGCAGCAAGGAGGACTTGCTATTGCAGAGGTAGATTGCAGCTCACAAGTTAAAGATATTACGAAGACCAGGAGGTCATAAATTTTTGTGCCTCGGGACTCTGATGCAGGAGCATCCAGCACCCTTAGAAAAAGGGAAGAATCCAAGCGGAGTGAGGAGAACGTGGACCAGCGAAGCTGAACGAAGGGAGAAAAACAGAGGAAAGTCTGCATTAAAGCAGAAAAACAGATTTAAAGTAGATTTAAAGCAGATAGACTTCCTATTGTTAACAGCCATGCACGCTTTTTGGAGAGCTTTCGGTTGGAGGAAAATCAGGAGAGGATCGGATCGATCCTTCCTATCTAAGGCTTTTTATAAATGTAATGTGATAGGGGTGGAAATATATATATATATATATATATATATATATATATATATATTATATATATATATATATATATATATATATATATATATATATATATATATATATATATATATATATCTGTTTGGTGAGGAAAATTGTGAGTGAGCAAGATGTAGTCAAGCGTGAGCTCGTTTCTAAGGCTAAAAGGCCTTAATTTGTAACTGTTTTGAATTAATATATATATTAAGCTTGTTCAAGTGTTGTGTACGCCTGTGTGTATTTTATAAACAAGATAAATCTCGTATTGTGAGTTTGTTGATCGACATCGATCACCTACAGGATCGATGGTGGTCTAATATCGTTTAAACGTTATCTGTGATTGTTTGTTGAAGGCGGAAGCTGTGTTCATTATAAAGTTTGTGATTGACCCATCGAGTCAGCAGTCATTGAACAGCGTTAAGAAGTGAATTGTGGAACAGTTAGTCAAAGGCGATGGCAACGGGTGGAGTTGGGTGGATCGGCGGATCTTCCGACGTATATAGAGGCACCCATATTATATCTTAAAATCCACATATTGTTGTGTATTGTATTATGGTTGAGCATGGGGTCTTAATACTTAGCACGTATATCGTTTATTTGAAATGATTCTATAGACTCCTATGTATGGATAGCACGACTTTAATGAAGGTCCACGTCTATGAGTTAAAAGGTTTTCAGTTTAAAACGCTTCCGTTTAGGCTTGTGGGCCCATAACCCACAGGCCCAGGTTCGAGTTTTTAATGGAATTGGGATTTTGGGCTTACCCCAAGATCTCATCCCATCAGATGGTCAGGGTGAATCAACTTTTCATGAACATTTGTTTCAAGATTTCCGTTTGTCTTTCTAACGGAATAATTGCAAAGTCGTCATGGCTAGATTACTCACCCTCACATTCGAAGGTCGTGTTAATCAATGGTGTCATACATTACACTTGCTAAGAAGCTTCATAAAGCCTTCGATAAGTATAACTACTGAGATGTTTGTAGAAGAATCAATCTTTTAAGAATGAATGTTGATGAATTAGTTGAGGATTTTTCTGATCGATTCCTTCACCTCTGTTATGAAATTCTTGAAAAACATTTGAATTGGGATTTCTTGAAACAATATTTTGAGTGCTTGGTTCTTGTCTCTTCATGCGGTGAACCTAAACCCCATGATTATCCTAATTCCCCAACTCTTGTGAATCATGAGACACCTCAATTTTTTTTTTAACGAAAACGATTAATTTTAAATAATGATAAAAGGTTGGGTCGAAGCCTAATCAACCCCTATTACATATTTATTTTTCCAAAAAACCCGGTGGGTCATTGTCCTTTTCTTACAGAGCTGGGAAACTTCTATCTTATGGAATAGGGTACCAAACAGGTGCTTCATCATTCTTTGAGAGTTCTCCTTGGGCTAAGAGGCAACCCATATTTCCCCTTATGTTTGTTTCCTTGTTTAGATTTTGGAGGATATGATAGAAGGAACTGGTGGTGAAATTCTGCAACACTTTTCGGAGTCTCTGCAGGGTCTTGTTAAGCGCCGGATTGTTGAGATAGTCGTCTGTGTTCAAGAATTTTATCAAGATTTCCGAGTCCCCGAAGACTTGAATGTTTTTTTCTCCGTTTCTGTGAGCAAGCTGGCAAGATTTGAGCAATCCTAAGATTTTTGCCTGATTGTTAGTGCTCTGCCCTAGGCCCCAACTGAAACTGTCTCTGATGTGACCATCCGGGGAGTAGATTACACCCCTTTCTCCTGATTTCCCCGGGTTTCCCTTGGAAGCTCCATTGAAGAAAATCGTAACTTTGCCCTAATTCTTCCACCACTTTTGGAAATCTAGTTCAGGGGTCTGGAGCCACCACTCTAGGTTGGAGCAAGGTCAAGAGGGGTTCTTTTTCTTGTTGGCTTGCTTCAGAGACAAACCAAGACAACTGATCTCTTCAGGGAGGAGCGCGATGTCTGGCTTATGAGGCTGATTCTCCATAGTCTCCAGCAGCAATGTTTTGGCTTTGGTAGCCACTACAGTGCGAGAGCGCAGACTGTTTTTGAAAGTGGCTTTATTCCTTGCTAACCACACTTCCCAGCCAATGAATTTTGGTATAGCATTCCATATTTTGGCCCAAGTGGATTTTCTCTTCAATGCATGAGGGGATCGCCCTTTCTAGGAGGCGAATAAATTAACTACTGTGAGCTACGATGGGGTTTGAGCATTGAGCCCATGCATAGCCTGCGTCCACACTTCTTGAGTGAAGGGGCAATAAATAGATGATCAAGCAGTTCCTAATTCAAGCAGCAGAGAGGGCATCTATGGGGCTCGATACTGCCATGTTTCGCTAAGTTGTCTCATGTCAGAACCCTTACATGCATGAGAACCCAACAGAAGAAATTGATCTTTGGGAGACCAAAGGGGTCCCAGACGTGCTGCCATAATGAAGAAGAGTGGATTTGTGGGTGTTGTGCTTGAAGAACTGCAAAACCCTGTGATGTTGCGTAAGCACTGGTCTTCCCCCAACCCCATTTGTCCCTTGAGCACAGGTGCACAGGAGCCATTCCTGAGATCGCAGCAAGTAAGAAGCGATGTTGAGGTTGCAACCTGTCTAGGGGGTCGGGGGTAGCCCAGGTCAGCCAATTCCCACCAGATTCCCATGAAGAAATATCTACTAGCTTGTGGATGCCATGTTGAATGAGCCAGTCATGCAGATTTGTGAATTCAGGGGTAAAATTGAAGGACTGATGACCCATGATATTATCTTCCCACAACCATATTCTTTTCCCATTTCTAGGGATTCTGTATAGGTTTTCTTTAAAAAAATCCTAGCCTCAGCTATATATCTTCCATAGAGTGGTTCCTTTACATGAAGCACCTTCATCCATATTGTTCATTGAGAGCCCGCGCAAATACTTTTTAATGAGTACTTGGCTTACAGGATGTCATTGATTTAAGAATATTCTCCATAGAATCTTTCCTCCCAAAGCCAAATTGGCCAACCAGGGGTCTCTTACCTGAAGACCACCTTGTGGTAATGGCATTTTCACAATGTCCCAGCTTACCAGATGAATTTTTTTTTTATTCCCCTTTCCTCCTTGCCACAGGAAATTTTGAATCAGCTTAAAAAGATGCTCGGTGATCATTTTTGGAGCCAAAAGAAACGAAGCCTGATAAATTGGAAGGGAGGAGAGAACATATTTTACAAGGATAAGCTTCTCGGCTATGGTAAGCCACTAACCACCCCAAGTAGTCATTTTTGCCTTAATTTTGCTGATAATTTTTAGCCAATGGGGGGCCTTGCTGGTTCCCAGAGTTAAGGGCAGAACTAGCACTTGAATTTATCCCAGGAGGCGAAGCCCATGAAGCTAAGGGATTGAGCAATACGAAGAATGGTATGTTGATCTACCTCACAGCCATACACTGCACTTTCCTCCTATTGACAAGAGCTCTGGAGACTCTGCAAATCCTTTGTATAACATTGTTAAAAGCCCTTGCAATTTTAAGGGAAGCACCTCCCTGGAGTAGAGAGTCATCGGCGAACAAGGCGTGGTTGATTGGCTCTGTTCCTCTCATCACCCTGATGCATGGAAGTGTCCCATTTAACTTCTCTGTTGTTAGCTTTCGACTTAGAGAATCTGCCATCAAAATGTACAGGAAGGGGGACAGAGGGCAGCCTTGCCTTATGCCCCTCAATGCTTTGAAATAGTTGGTTGGCCTGCCATTTACTAAAGGGGCAATCCACGGCTCTCCTATGCATGCTTTAATCAATCTTATAAAATCAGAGTTGGAGCCAAAAGTGGAAAGAACTTGGAGGAGAAAATAGTGCCTTACCTGCTCAAAGGCGTTTGCCATATCCAGCTTGATAGGCATCCCTTGCTCTTGGCATTTGTGGCTAGAATGAATGGTTTCTTGCACAAGAATCATGTTATCCAGGATATGCCTGCCTTTAACAAACCCACCTTGGCTGGGAGAGATGATTTTTTCCAACAGAGGCTTAATTCTGTTTGTAAGGAGTTTGAAGAGAATTTTGTAAGATGCATTGCATAACGAAATTGGCCTAAAACGGTCGAAAGACACCGGGTTCGCTTCTTTTGGGATTAGAGCTAGGAAAGTGGAATTTGTGCTTCCTCCCACTTTGGCTTTTTGGAGGAAGCATTTGATCATTCGAAGCAAATTAACCTTGACAGTGTCCCAGCAAATTCTGTAGAAATGAATGGAGAACCCATCGGGTCCTGGAGCTTTGTCTGGTTCCATCATCCAGATGACATCACTGATTTCATCTTCAGTGAAGGGCTTTAGGAGGCTTGAGTTATCCTCGTCGTTTACCATTCTTGGAATGTGAGTGAGGAAGTCTGAAAATTCCTCCTTAGCATCCAAACCTTCTTCTTTGTACAACTGCTAGAAGTGAGAGGTTGCAGCCTCTTTTAATAGAGTTGTACCTTTGTGGTCAATCCCATCAGGGGAGGTGATTTCAGCAATGTGGTTTCTAGAGAGACGAGCTCGAATTTTCTTATGGAAGAAGGAAGAAATTTTGTCTCTAGACACGAGCCAGAGATTACGAGATTTGAGCCTCAAGGACTCTTCCTCTACTCTGAATGACCAGAGAGTGATGAGTTGGGCTTCTTGCTCATTTTGAATTTCTGAAGAGGTAATGTCTTGCAGCTCCATGTCCAATTACATATCGATCAGCTACTTGGTCTTTTGTTTTCTAAGACTAGTGGGGGATTCTGAAGGCTTTTTTATCCATTCTTTCAAGGCTATTTTGATGGCCTTTAGTTTATGTTCCCACACATAGTTGGGCGATCCAAGGACATGGATGGACTAGGCCTTCAAGACTGTATCCATAAACCCTTCTCTGTCTGTCTAGAGGGGGCTGAACCGGAAGGGGATGGGCCCCAGTTTTTCCTTTTCTTCGAACAGTAGTAGAATGGGTTTATGATCTGATGTCAACTTTGGCAGAATTTTAGTGGAGATAATCTTCTTTTTGGAGAGGAAGGTGCTCTGAAGTAAAAATCTGTCCAAACAGGCTGAAATATGCTCCGCCCCGGCTCTATTGTTTAACCAAGTGTAGAGCCCTTTTTTTGGCTTAAAATCCAGTAAATCCCATTGTTTAATCAATTCTTCCACGAAGGGAAGGAAATGGTACCTACTAATGATCCCTCCTCTTTTTTCCTTTGGCTCAAAGACTAGATTGTAGTCTCGTACTAGAATTTTGTTCTTAGGGGAGTAAGCATCTAGAAAATTGGACAGAATTCGCCAACAGCCTTTCCTTTTTCTGCATAGAGGACTGGGACATAAAGATTAAAGAGGGTGAAGGTGATCTTACTTGCAAGGTGCTGGAGTTCGGTATAGATCCATTGTTGCATTTCGAAAGACTCTCGAGATGAAATTTGTCTTCCTCCCGGAGAGTGGCGAGCCCACCACATGTACCCCTTGCACTTACTGCTTTTCTGGCTTTCGTTTTCCATTTCACTTTGCTGAGATCGAGAAGGGCATCCCCTTCTATTTTAGTCTCTTGGAGCATAAGGATCTCGGGGGATTATGATTTCAAAAGGTTCTTCACAGCTTCAGCTTTAAGGGATTCCCCAAGCCTCTGCAATTCCAAGAGACTAATCGCATTATTTACTAGCAGGGGGGGGAGACCCTCCCTTAGGAAGCCTGGTTCTATTATTTCTATCGATAGACATCTCAATCGTGGGTTGGATACCTTTCATTTTTTGTCTCTTAGCCTCTTCTTCCCTTGCCTCTCTGTGAGATTTCCTCCCAACTCTTTTCGAAGGCCTCTCGAATGTCTCATCTTCCGAGGATCTAGAGATCTCTGGAGACTTCTTCCTTGTCATCTTTGCATAGGATGGGGGGCTAGAGGATCCTCTTGGTGATCTGGCTTGTAGAGGGATTGTTTCTTTCGGGCTTTTGCTTCTGCAATAGTAATGGGCTGTTGTTCGGCCTCTTCTGCTGCTGGAGCTATTGGTTCTTCTAGGGTGCTGAGTATTTCAAAGGGATTGTTGGATGTCTCTGCTCTTGGAGGGGTTGAGCTCCCCTCCCCTTGTAGTTGTACCATGGGAGATGCTCCACTCCCCGAGGGCACTCCTTTCCCTTTGGTTCTATTATTCTGTTTCGCTGGAGTTGATTTCCAGACCTGAGTCCATTGTTCTCCCTTCTAGTTCGCGGCCTCCTCCTCTGCTTTCTTTTTGCAATAACTGGCGAAGTGTCCATAGCCATGGAAATGTCGGCATTTAAATGGGAGTTTCTCGTAGTCTAACACTTGAATGTAGGACCAATCAGCCACCATGATCTTTATAGCTTCAGGGAGGCCTTCCTCCAAGTCGACTTCTACACAAATTCTCACACAGGAGTACTGGTCCCTCCTTTCTGTACGATCTATATATTTTTCGAGCTTATTACCTATGGTTTCTAGAGATTTTGGGTTCCAATAGTGCAAAGGTAAGTGAGGCAGGCGTACCCAAACAGAACAACCAAGGGAACATCTTGAGATGGATCGAGTCTGGGGTCCATTGGTTCAAGTATAGACCCTGAGGGCCCATGAAATACGGACCATTTCTGAAGATAAGATTCCTATCCTCTACTGAATCAAAGACAAAAATAAAGAAACCCTTACCGACTAAGTAACTTTTGATTCCTTCTTTGACCAAAGATCTCTAGTTCCTTTGCACCCATGCATCAGCAGCTTTGGGCGAGGGCCAGAGCCTGGTGAACTTCCCTATAGGCCCTCGTTCTGCTAGATTCAGAGTCAATCTACAGGGTTCTTCGGTCAGTAGGGTAACCGTGGGAATGGTTTCCAACCTTTTGACAAACTTCTGTTGATGTTCACTTGTTGGGAATTTGTTGCATGTTGCTACAAGCTTCCTAAACATCGTCAGCTCAAGAGGAAGAGGAGGAGCAACCTCGGGGCCCCCTCTTGGGGCCATGGCGGTGGAGCAGCTCACAGGTGCACTTTGGATCGCAGGCTCTCAAATGCACCGTGCGTGGATCGTCAAAAAATCAAAGAGAACTGTAACTATGCGAGACACCTCAAATTTTAGAGAAGGAACTTACTGCCCCTTTTATTCTTTTTCCTCCTCCTTTTCTAATCCCAATGTGGGTGCCTCCTTGCAGTTTTTTTAAAATTGGGAAATCTGCGAATCAAATCTCCAATCCATCTTCTCATTCTTCTTCCATTTTTCATCATTCAGATTCAATGTAGAAAATTCCAATATGGCTCATGAAGCCTATGTTGACGATTGATTCCTCTATTTCACAAGATGTTATCACCGTTCACAACTCTAGTCTCCAAGCTGCTCTCGATTTTTGTCATCCTCTATCACCCACATTCCATGACTCTTCGTACCATGATCCGCTCGATCAGTCTGCTCCACCAGCGAGTTTTCCACACTATCTTGGTTTTCAAGTTGTTGGTCCAAACTGAGAGCAGGTACAAGGAAGTCACATTACATAGGCAGAGGAGCAGAAAGGTGAAGGTGCTTTCAATATTTAGTCTCTTTTTCAGAATATTCCATGTCAAAACAATGTGTTTCATTTCTTGTATTATTCTCAATCTGCTAATCTCGATAGAGAATCCAATGCTATCAATTCTTTCAATCAACCCCTAGCCTTGGGCAGTAATCATTTCAATGATGATGACTCTATTGTCGTATGTTGTGATGAATGCCCAAGCACATCATATGATCTTTCGGTTTCTCAAGAAGATTTTAATTTAGATCTAGAATCTGGTTCGGTCAAAGAAGATGTTCATATCAAACCTTCCTCTTCACCTCACTGTCCCTTGTGTCTTGTCGTTTGCAATGCCTCTACTTATGACAGAGATACTCCATGATCTTCAGTTTCTTCATCCAATGAGTTATCCCCTCGATTGACACAAAGCGGTGAGGTTGTCCATGATGAAATTGAAAATAGTCAAATCATAGAGTATCATTCCCAACCCTCACCATCTCTTTTCTTGCATGAAGACAACTCTTCAGTTCATCTTTCACACGAGATTTCCCCGATTCATTTATATTTGAATTTGCTATCAGAAGAGCCTTTCCACTTGAGTAATATGATTGTTGAAGTTGCAAAATATGGTGAAACCTGTGACAGAGAGGGCTGCCATCTGGTGAGTAGTATTGAAACCAACAACAACAGTTATCCTCAAACCATGCATGATTTGGTTCAAGCTTCAAAATGTGATTCTATAATCCTGGAAAGTTTTGGGACCTGCCAGGGAGTCGAGGCACTTCACCTTCCGTTGATGGTTATGTCAGGATCTTGCGACTCTGGTAAGCCCCTCGAACTAAGTTAAATTTGGTTTCTTTCACACAATCCTTTTTTTTTCATGGCTTCATCCAATGTAAATCTCTTTCTCAAAGATGTTTGGCATTTCGGATGTAATCTTTCAAACTCTTGAGATTTTACTTGTGACTGGACTCAAGAATCTTTTTTGGTTCATTCGTCTTCATGCATGTCTCTTACAGCAAACTCGGGTTTGGAATGTGTACCTCTCGTGGAGGTTGATCATTCCAAATACCATATTTGGCCAAAGGAATCATATCTATTATATAGATTTCATGATGAGCAGCTCCTAGCTTTCCTTGTGAATATCATATCTCAAATCTTGTCCTTTATTGCACCTAAAACTCTCTTGAGTATGAATGTATGCACAAGTTATTGCGCGAATCAGTATCCTTTCTGTTCATTCCATCCTGACTAGTGTCATGTGTCTGCTATACTAGCCTCCCTTCCCACTTCTCCCGATGATTATGATGCCAGTGCTAGTACAGTGTGTCACCAATTACAGAGAAATGGATTATCACATTCATTACGCGAAGAAGATGATTCTATTATTCAAAATCTTTGCGAAACTGTTCAAATTGATTTCTCTGTTGATCACAAATTGGGAACTGATGCTTCAATCAACTCATCTGATCATTCTTGTTTCCTTGATGGCTGTCATTCAGCTTATCATTTTCCTATCAACAGATCCAAGGACATTAGTTTTACATCTCTTGACCTTCATCATTCAATATCTAACCGTTCAGATTTGTGCCGAATAGTTGAAACACTTCAACCTTCATTGATAGTTATGTCGGGTCCTCACTGTCTCGATGTGACAGTTGAAAATGATCAAATATATTTTCCCCTACAAGATTCTCATCATAATCCCATGCTTCTAACTAGAAACTCATATTTTCAAAGATTTCAAGATGGTTGTCACGATCCAATCGCTGAATGGTTGGAACAATCTTACCTGACAAGCTCTGTCACGAACAACAAGTTTCGATCTTCCCTCGCACTTTCTAAAGAGTTCAGTGTAGATAGAGACACATCAACGAGAAGCTTCCAATGTTTGTTCAAAGATGGTATTCATCAGAAATGTAAGAATGCAAACTAGATGAAAGTAGTGGTTGTGACACATCTTTCTGCCTACAAGAAAGACCTTCCTTTTCTTGTGCAAGTTATTCAAGTTATCTTTTTTGTTGCAGATTTCTTTATATATGTTTTAACTATTCGTATTTGTGTGAATGCGGGTCGGGAACAACTACGGTGGCTTCACTGGAAATTTCATTACACGTGACCCCGACCTTCTTGTTATTAGGTTAGGAGTAGGATTAGTTGCATCCTAGTTTTCCCTCTCTTGCACTCATTTTGCACTCATTCCATGTATTTTCTCCTCATTTTCTTATTCTGGTTCTACAAAATATTTGCTTTAGCCATTTTGTTCTCTTGTCTTCTGGTTTTGTTACCTTGTTGTGTGTTTTCTTTCTTTCTTGTTGAGTTTCTCCTTTTGTTTTCATCATGTGAATAAGTGTTGTGCCTTGACCTGTTTTGGCTTCTTAGTATGTATGTGGTTGAACTACAAAGAGTCTTGTGACATTTCAACGTTTGGCTAGCCTTATGTTTGTCTTCCTTGTGTTGGTTACATCTTTTGGCCGATGAAGTTCCAACGGAAAATACAGTGCATCCGTAAAGAGAGTTTTGGTCCAACCATGAACCCACACTTGGTCCAGAAACCTCATACCTATACTCAGTTTTTTCTGCTTTGGTGTTCTCAAGATTATCCAACTAGTAGAAAAGTAGAAGGGGAAAAATCTAGACGAGCAAACCTAAAGCAGAGGTCTTTATAAGCTTCTCTGAAGGAACAACCTTTTCTGATGTCAATAAGTTAGGATTCCTCTTCCGCCCCAAAATAAATAAGTGCCAATGCACAATTCTCTTTAAATAAATAAATAAAGGCAAAAGAACAGAAAGGTTTCCTGTGCAGAGAGGTGAGGTAAGCAATTCCACCGGGGTACTGTCCAGGCTCGATGGCAGTGAGGAAATGTTTGTGTTCCTACGTGACTCCTTCGGAGTATTGTCCAGACCTACTGGTAGCAGAGCCACACCAAAGATGAAAAATTATACTCTGAAAAGCTTAAGCTGACGAGCTACACTACCCTTCCCAACTCGAAACATTATGATTATGTTGAATATTATGTTGTGTTTGACTGAGAAGGTATAGAGGGGACCATGTTTGTTCATGGGATAAGTGGGAAGGCCAAGGTAATCTACACGATGAATCAATACTCCCTGAAGAACGAAGGCCTTGCACAGAAGAAATTAACCAAGACAGAGAAATTGGAGTTCAACCAGTGTGTCACCAAGTGTTGTAGTTGCTGCAACACCCTCCAAAATTTTGGTTTACACTCAAATTTCGGAGCCTTCCTTAGTCTTTTACATTGTTGTTTCAAACACTAGAACTCATTTTATGAGCTTTCTCGCAATTCTTTGGTCCCTTTTGCATGTTGGATTAATCGTCGTATTTTGGCATGTTTGACTATCGTTCAATGTTTGTGAACCTTTTTTATGGTTTTTGTTGTACTTCAAGAGACAGTTCCTAGCTGTGGGGGAACCAGTGCCCGAGACATTTTGAGATTGGATAAAATAATTAAAATTAGTGGCTAGAAGTACAGGTCATGAAGGCTTATAACCAAAAGTTCTAGTTTTGAAACCCTGTCCTTCCAAAGCAGAATGGCTAGAGGCTCTGAGAGTTGCAGAATGCTAGACTATACAAGTGGGTTGAAGAAGAATAGAGAACATAGTCCAAACTAGGCACTTAAGAATCTAAATTTATATTGTTGTAGAAATAATAATGTAAGACTAAGAAAATATGAATGATGTTCCTGGATGTGGATCTCCCATTAAGGGCTTCACGATTAATTATCATGAGTACAATTAAGTAAATTCATCAAAAAATAAACTGAAGCACTTATCCAGAAGAAGAAAAGAGATGAATGAATGCTGAGACATGAGAGGAAAAATAATGGCTACAACTTCCCATAACTAAAATCAAACTGCAGTATCTTATTCAAACTACAAAATATTTTGGATAACAATACTAAGCCATAAACACTGGACTCCCAACCCTTCACATTGAATTTTTCCATCTTTTTATTTCCCTTCTGAGACATAACTAATTAACTCTCCCCGAAATTAGTTTCAAACTAATTCTGGACTTAGTTACAAAACAAGTTCTACACCGTTATAAAAAAATTGTTTATTTAAAGTACTCTTTTAAAATAAAACTACAAATTTTTAAAATATTGTATACATAAAACATATATGATATTTCATGGTTGCCTTTTAATTATTTGCATCTGATGTTCCAATCTTTTAACTTTGCATGCGAGCCCAAGACTCTCTGCCTGAAGGTGAATATCATCGTGAGTCCCAATTGTTGTCATGCATATGTCATTTATCAAAACCGAAAACCACTTGTGGGAGGGAGTGGTCTATAATGCGACTTTTTGGAGATTCCGGTGACGGAATACGGCGGAGGAAATTGAGCTTAAATCTTGATTTGCTGCAGTTAAAATGGTTTTTTAACTGCATATTTGGATTCAGCACTCTGAAAAACCCCTGGGGCACTTTGATTGTGCAGAAACTAGCTATCAAACTTGCGATTCCAATAAATTGCTACCGGATTTTGACCGGAAAAACCCACCGGAAAGGCTTCCAAAAAATCGCATTATAGACAACTCCCTTGTGGGAGCACCTCTGGCGGCTTTGGGAAATAAGGAGGAGCCATATCGGAATAAATATGGATCGTAGATTTCTTCGATGGTCAGTTTAAATCCACCTGTGGAACCACTTTTAATTTTATATTTTGTGCAATTTGTCCTCTCAGGACTCCATTGATTTAGAGTCTATTATCGTGAGCCATCGATTTGTAACCTTGAATGCTGTCTAGATTGCCCAGAATTTGCACGATTGCCCAGTCATCACTCCATTGAAGGTCTTTCAAATTTCAGGATAGGTAAAACAAGGACTCGGCTCATTTGCCTAGATGACACTTCTGAAGAAATTCTTGTAACATTAACATCAAACCCTGAAGACAATGCAGATGAAAGTGCTATTTTATCATTTACAATGGGGCAATTATGACCCTCTAGTGTTAGACGTTTGCCAGCAAACCATTTATCGGCCTTTAAACATACATCCCTAGAAACCATTTATGGCATTTCAATGGAGAGTTTTATTTTTCTGGTTGTCTCATTTGGCACTTCCTCGAAGGTAGTGCTCCATGACTTTGTGAACCATTTGGATGAAATGCTTTTCCAAACAAGAAGTTCAGATGTAGATACTGGAAAAAATTGGGAAGACAGGTTGATGGCACTAAATAATCCTAGCAAGGGGTTTTTTTTATTGATTCATACAAACTGAAGAAACATTATGAATATTGAATCTTTGGAATAGAGACGATGTAAGATGTTGATTTTCAAGAGTTCTTTTAAGAACATTTACAACTTCAGCACCCTACTTGTATTTACAATGATCTCCAGAATGAAATAAAGTTTTCCCTATAATCCATGCGATTAGAAGAGCAGGCTAGATTTCCTAAATTGCTTTTACTGGATAAGAGCCTTGAAGAATGAATCGAATCAGTGGAGTGTTCTTTTGCGATCATTCCAGTTTTCTCTTGCCATATTGTGAAGGTTCTCAAAACTACAAATGAGGGGGCTCCTTGCACCTCTCTGTTGAGATGAAAACTTAACAACAAGTGACTGAATAGGGGCATTTAAATTCACAGTTCTTGCAGCGCCAAACATCTCACCCGGAAATAGGTTTGTCGCAGAGCTCATCAGTGAGGCTAGAGACATGCCAAATTGCATAGAACTTCTAAGAAGGGCCCTCAAAAGCAAAATTTGTGTGCATTTGATAGAATGTCAAAAACCAAAAGCTCAACCTCTACGTCAGACCTCATGATCATTGAATGTAAGCATTTCCATAATGGAAAATCAACATATTTCCTCGCATTTAAAAGGTCGCCAATTTCAAATTGTTGTAATTCCATTCGAGTATGGCACAAAGAACTTGATGGTTCAAAACCAGCATTCAAAAATCAAAACATGGTACCAATAAATACAAAAAGGTTCTCCCAACTCAATAATTTTTCACTTCTACTAATATTTACCAGGAACATTTTAAATAGCTGCAAGCCATATGCAATACATTGCCAATATGAAGGTTCTCTTATATACAGCGGAGACATATGTACCTTCCCTTCTGGAAACCTGAAGTTTGACACAGGCACGAGCTTCAAATTAGCAGAACAGGATGTGTCGTCTCTAAAATCGTATACATCCCTAGCAAACCTGTCATTTAGAATCATATCATAGCTAGATGATCTAGAAATCACAAATTCTCTTTCACCATGAATTCCCCTGTAGAACATAATGGGTATAGGGATTATCTCTTTTCCCTTGAAATCGGGAAATACTGCTGTCTCCTCCAAATTCAATTTGTGTAGTCTATTAGCAGGAAATTCACTACATTCAGTGCAATTGGCCTTGCGACGACGCTTTTGAATGTAAGTAACATAAGTTTTGTTTGTTGCATATGTGTCAGCTTTTAAACGATTCTCTTGACCTGCCTTGCTTCTAGTACAATCATCAAGCCTACTGGACTAAGTAGAAACAATAACATTGGCATTGGCATTGTCGAGGTTAGTATTCAAGTTCTTGTTAAGTGTGAAGTCAAATTCACCGAGGATTTTAGATCTCCAGGATTCTAGGTTTTTCTACACCGGCATTAGATGCAGGGTTTTAGATCCTCCTACACCGCTAGTGGTTTCTAGATCATTCCAGATCTCTATCACATACTGGATTCTAGATTTTTCTTCTGGCTCTATAAATTTGTAATTTCTCTGGCCAAGGAAAGCAAGCCAAGGCCCAACCCTGTTATGCAATGCAAAGTGATTTCTGTTCTCCAGTGATTGTTTTATCTATTCCGTTGTTTTTGACTAAGTAATCTTGTTGTTTCTCCATTTGTCTGTCTCTGTGAATTATTCTCTGCTATTGTCATCTAAGTTTCTGAGTATAAATCCGTTGTGTGTTATGTATACTCTGGTCTAACAACTGGGATCAGAGCTTTCTTCGAATATCCACCGTGCAAGCCGCTTAGTGCCATCGCCTTGCTCTGGCAACATTCGTTAAAACGTTGGTTGTTACCCCTGGAGCTGTTAAAGGATATGTCCAGGAAATAGTTGAGGAACGCTGGAACTAAAAGACAGTTGCTGGAGTTTGAAACGTGGAGATCCTTATGTGTTGCTAGAGTTTGAAAAAGTGGAGACCCGTGGAGATTGGAGTTGAAACGTGGTGTTCGTAAGTTTTTTTTACATCAAGCTTGCACGTATACGTCAAGTTTTTTTTTTCTCAAACCAACATATGTATGTGTAAAATGTGAAAAGGTTAAAACATTATATATGTTTTTTTTTTATTATGAAACATATATAATTATATGTTGGAATTTTGAAAAGTATATTTTTTTAAAAATGAACAGGAATTTTGAAAAGGGTATTTTAAAAGGAGGAATGTCATTATTATTAAATTTTAAAAAGCAATAATTAAAGTTTTATTTTTAAGAGGAGTTTTTGTGTTTTTGGGCGTGAATTTGATTGAAAATGGAGAGAACAGTTACAGATATGGAGAAGTTGAGTGGGGCTAACTTTGCCCTATGGAAATCACAGATGGAGGATACACTGATTTTAAAAGAACGGTATTTGCCGATTGAGGGCACAACAAAGAAACCCTCATTGATGACAAGTGAAGAGTGGAATAAGCTAGATAGAAAGGCGATTGCAACAATCCGCCAATATTTAGCAAAGAATGTTTATTTCAATGTGTTTGGAGAAAAGACGGCAGAAGGATTATGGAAGAAGCTCCATGATTTATATGAGAAGAACACAACATCAAACAAAGTGTTCTTGATGAAGAAGCTTTATAATCTCAAAATGAAGGGGGATGCTTCAGTTGCTGAGCACTTGAACGCATTTAATATTATTACTAATCAACTTGCCTCTGTTAAAATCATTTTAGATAATGAAATTAGAGCTATTTTGCTAATGTGTTCTATGTCAGATAGCTGGGAAAATTTAATTGTAGCTATGAGCACTTCAACAACTACAGGGACCCTAAAGTTTGATGATGTCAGCAGCAGTTTAATGAATGAGGAGCTGCGACGCAAGTCAATTGCGGAAAACCAGGGAGGAGAGGCTCTAGCTCTAGTTGATCGTGGTAGGAGAATGGATCGAGGCCGGCAAGGGCAATCAAGATCGAGAGGCCGATCAAAATCAAGGAGAGGCAAAATCGTCTGCTTTCATTGTGGAAAACCCGGGCACATGAAGAAACAATGTTGATTCTGGAAGAAAGGACAAAAGGATCAGAGACCGTCTAGTACAAATCACAAGTCATCCAGCACAAATGAAGGTGAGACTACTGTTGTAGCCACAGATGGTGATGTGTTGTTTACTGTTTCAGTAGAGGATGCATGTGTATATACATCTAGCAGTGGCTTTGATTGGATCCTTGACTCTGGGGCATCTCACCATGTAACCCCATACAAAAATAGTTTTGTTTCATATAATCCCGGTGATTATGGTAGAGTGCATTTGGTGAATAATCATTTTTGTAGTATTGTTGGAGTGGGAGATGTCCAGATCAAAATGAAAAATGGACAAGATATATTGTTGAAATAGGTCAGGGATGTACCAGAAATGCGCATGAGTTTAATCTCTATGGGACGACTGGATGATGAAGGCTATTCGACAAGCTTTGGAAAAGGAGGCTGGAAAATTAGCAAAGGTGCATTTGTCGTGGCCAGAGGACCCAAGACAAGAATATTATACACATTGAAGACACTGATAGGAAAATCAGATTTGGCTGTTGTCACAAAAGAAGGAAATTCAGCAGATCTGTGTCATAAGTGTTTGGGTCACATGAGCGAGAAGGGCTTAAAAATCCTTATTGATAAAAATTTATTGCCAGGTTTGAAATCCTACAATCTTGATCTTTGTGAGCATTGTATATATGGTAGACAAAAAGGGTTTCATTCCTTAGAGGCGGCCATGACCAAAAGAAAAATGTGTTAGAATTGGTACACTCAGATGTGTTTGGGCCTGTTAACATCAAATCATTAGGAGGGGCATCATATTTTGTAACATTTATAGATGATGCATCCAGGATGGTTTGGGCATATCCTATGAAAAATAAGAGTGAAGTGTTTGGAATATTTCAAAAATTCCATGTTGTTGTTGAAAGAGAGCCTAACAAATTGCTGAAGTGTTTAAGAACAGATAATGGTGGAGAATATTGCTCAAATGCATTTAAGGAATATTGTAGCAGGTTTGGCATAAAGCATGAGAAGGCTGTGCCTAGTACTCCTCAACAGAATGGTGTCGCAGAAAGGATGAATCGCACCATTATGGAAAAGGTGCGAGTGTGTTGTCCAATTCCGGTTTGGAGAAGAATTTTTGGGTTGAAGCAGTCAGGACCGCTTGCTACCTCATAAATAGATCCCCAACTACAGCCTTGGATTGCGGTATCCCTGAAGAAGTTTGGACTGGTAAGAATTTGAATTATTCTCACTTGAAAATCTTTGGATGTGAAGCATTCATACATATTCCCAAAGAAAATAGAACTAAGCTAGATGATAAATCTATGAAATGCATTTTTTTGGGATATGCGGATGAAGATCTTGGTTATCGTCTATGGGATCCAGTCAAACATAAAATTATTAGAAGCAAGGATGTTATATTTAATGAGTCGGAAATGTTCAAGAGGACTGTATGTGAGTTGGAGGTCAAGAAGGTTATTGACAGATTTGAAGAGCAGCAGGAAAACATACCACCAATACAAGAAAATGAACAGCAAATTTAGGAGCATGAAGAACAACAAATGGAAAATAATGAACAACAAGAAGAAGGAATCTTGTAAGAACTTTTACAGGAGATTCAACCTGATAATGCACCACCACAGTTGGTTCGCAGAGCTTCTAGGCCTCATAAGCCTTCACAAAGGTATCCTCCTTCAAAGTATATTTTGTTGATTGATGAAGGTGAACCTAATTGTTTTCAAGAAGCTTGTAAAGTCGAGCACAGTAAAGAATGGAAGAAAGCAATGGAAGAAGAAATAACATACTGCTGGAATAATATATATACAATAACCTCTCTTCATTAAAGTGTAGAAAGCCAAAAACAAAGGACCAAAGATTAAGCATGAATAATCTATAATAAGAAGGAGAGTTTAAAAGGCAATCTTTGAAAGGTTTTTGGCCAAAATTATATATAGGTATGATATTGACTTCATCTATATCTCACCGTGTTAAATATGTTTCATCCATTAGAGTCATTCTTGGTCTAGTTGCTGCTTTAGATATCTCTAGAATTGAAAACAGTTAGATGAAAAATGCTTTCCTCATGGTGAATTGGAGGAAAAATTTATATGGAGCAGTCCAAAAGCATAGAAAAAAGGCAAAAGAGACTCCTTGTTGTAAGTTGAAGGGAAGATTCTTTATGGGGTTGAAACAGGCAACCACAATGGGTACAAAAAATTTGATTTCATTCATGGTTGGTGAACATTGGTTTTCACGAGTTGAAGTTGACCATTGCTATTATCAAGAGGTATGATCAAGGAAAGTATATCATTATTATTGTTATATGTATACATGTTGATTGTTGGGCATGATAAGAATAAAGATCAATAGGTTGAAGAAAGATTTGGGTAGCAAATTTGCAATGAAGGATTTGGGACCAACACAACAGATATTGGGCATGCAGATTATGCGTGACAAGAAAAACAAAAGGTTGTGGCTGTCGCAAGAAAAATATATCAAGAAGGTGCTTGACAGGTTTAATATGAAGGATGCCAAACCAGTTGCTACACCACTTGCAGCCCACTTCAAGCTAAGTACTGAATTATGTCCTAGTGATGACAAGGAGAAAGAAGAGATGAGCAAGATTCCTTATGCTTCAGCAGTTGGCAGTTTGATGTATGCCATGGTATGCACACAACCAGACATTGCATATTCAGTGGGAGTAGTGAGCAGGTTCCTTACCAATCTAGGCAAACAACATTGGCAAGCAGTAAAATGGATTTTAAGGTATCTCAAGGGTACTAGTCATTATTGTTTATGTTTTGCTCATGATGAGACTGTGCTTGAAGGATTTACAGATGCAAATATCGCTGGAGATATGGATATCAGAAAGTCCACTACAAGTTATTTGTATACATTTGTAGGTGCAGCAGTATCTTGGGTGTCAAGGCTACAAAGAATAGTAGTCGTTTCTACAACAGAAGCAGAGTACATAGCTGCAACAGAAGCTTGTAAAGAGATGTTGTGGATGCAGCGATTCCTAGGAGAGATAGGAATAAAGCAGGACAAGTATGTGTTATATTGTGATAGTCAGAGTGTCATTCACTTGGTGAAAAACCGAGCATTTCATTCAAAAACCAAGCACATTGACTTAAGGTACCATTGGATCCGACATGTGTTGGAGGAAGAACAATTATCCTTGGAAAAGATCCATACAAATAGGAACCCTGCTGATATGCTCACTAAGATTCTACCGTGAAATAAACATGAGTTATGTAGAGGCATGGTAGGACTCGGTGTGACTTGATGACTCTTATTTGGCTTTAAGTGGGAGAATGTTAAGTGTGAAGCCAAATTCACGAAGGATTCCAGATCAGATCTTTCTAGATCTCCAGGATTCTAGATCTTTCTACACCGCCATTAGTTTCTAAAATCGCATGCAAGATTCTAGATCCTCCTACACCGCCAGTGGTTTCTAGATCATTCCAGATCTCCATCACATACAGGATTCTAGATTCTTCTTTTGCCTCTATAAATTTGTAATTTCTCTGGCCAAGGAAAGTAAGCCAAGGCCCAAGCCTGTTATGTAATGCGTGATTTTTGTTCTCCAGTGATTGTTTTATCTATTCTATTGTTTCTGACTAAGTAATCTTGTTGTTTCTCCATTTGTCTGTCTCTGTGAATTATTCTCTGCTATTGCCGTCTAAGTTTCTGAGTATAAATCCGTTGTGTGTTATGTATGCTCTGGTCTAACAATTCTGGGGGAAATTACATCTTACCCAAATAAGAATTTCCAGTTGCAGTGGACTTTATTTTGCTGTGGATTAAGTTCCCTGAATGTACTCATGGAAAACAATCGCAGAGATTTTAAAGGTTTCAATCTATTGTTCAAAACATCAACAGTTTGATGGTTCAATAAACTTGATAGCTCATGTGGAAACTCTACTAGTTTGTTGCTCACAACCCTCAAACATTTTAAAGCCATCAAATCAATAATATTATTTGGAACAGTCTTCAGTTTATTAAAGGATAGATCAAGATCCTCCAATTATGTTAGTGAACCAATCTCAATCTCATATGGTAGAATCTTTGGACACTTCATATTTGATCCCACATAACGATGCTCTTATCTGCAGCAACCAATAAAAGCGCATATGCAGGAAATAAAACAACTTCCTCTTTAATGTCTTTAACATACATACCCATACTCTTTTCGATGTTGAGTTGTTTTAGTTATACAAATGGCAAATATATTCCACATTGTTCGAATAAAAGGACATTTCAACGTTTATATTACTTGTGGCTCAATTCTCATGTTGACTTGTTGTGCAATAGGTAAGTTCTTGTAGGCTCATATATACAATGCCTTGGCTTGTCTTACTCATTGTTTGTTAATTTATGAGATGTGACAGTCATATATGATGCACAATGGAGACCAAGGAGACTTACATATTAGGCTCCAACCTTATAATTTTAAATAAAAACGTTTCTCTTTTAACAAATCAAGGGCGCTAATTAACTTCGTAAACGCTCAATTTGGACCAAAATTATTTTTGTCACAACATGATTATAGAAATATGATACTTGACATTAAATAGCTCCCATAACACTATCCCCTTTCCAATCATTTGAAATGAAACCATGAGGCATTTCATCATTCTTATCATTTTTATAAAAGCAAGAATGTCTTCCCTTTGTAGAGTTGTTAGCACATGTTATCAAGTGTCATCAAATTTTGCAATTTTAATCTTGTGTTGGATATTTTTCTTTTGAAGAATTGTAATATTCTAGTTGTGTCGGATTGGACTACAACAGTTTCAAAGGTCACTCTTTGTGTATATGAGTTGTCTCAACCATACAAACAACTATCACATCCATACATAATGTCTTGAGCATTTTCGCACAAGTGTCATCACGGTCGTTATAAATCCTATCTTAAGTGTTGCACTTGTCGTATCTTGTCATGAGGCAGTCACACAGAGGGAAATGCTTTGTTTACATGTTCTGATGATCTATGTTGTCGTGTCGTCAAAGTATGCTAAGTGTGTGATGACATTCAAGGTTCATCTCAATTCCTTACCTATCCCACACTTAGCCATTTTCAGAAAATATTGCCTCACCGAGCAACTTAGCTTCACCGAGCCCCCACTGAACTACACACTCTGCAGTCTCAAGCCTCTAAGTTATGACCTTTCTACTTGGAACTGAACAATGCCCATTCCCTGTCCTCCAGGGCTCTCAATCCCTGAGCCTAGCTCCCGATCTTAACCTCTAAAATTGTGCAGTTGTGTCTCTGAGCCTGCATAAAACTACGCACTTCACATCTTCAAGCACCAAGCTTTTCCCTTGTCTGCTGGAACTATGCAATGCGCAGAATCCTAGCCTCCCTTAGCACCCAAAATTGCCCAGATGCTTCTCCCAGTGTGCTTTCCTTCACTCAGACCTCACTACCTCCAAAAACTGTGTAGTTTTGTCCTTCAAGCCTCCCTGAGCTGCATATTGCACAGTTTGAGTTTCCCAGTCCGCCTTCCCTTCTGAATTTGCACAGTTTTTCCTCCCAAGGCCCTATCCTGTAGCCTCCACTGCCTTCTTGAACTACGCAAATTTTTCCCTCAGTGGGACTGCGCAAATTTTTCCATCAGTTGGCACTGCAAAAAAAATTCTCTCTGTGGGCATTTGCGCAAAAATTTCCCTCAGTGGGGATTGCACAAATTTTTCCCTCAGTGGGAACTGCGCAAAATTTTCCCTCAGTGGGCACTACGCAATTTTTTCTTAGTGAGCATTATGCAAAATTTTCCCTTAGTGGGCACTACACAAAAATTTCCCTTAGTGAGGACTGCACAAAAATTTCCCTCAATTTGGCTTGAGTTGTGCATTGCGCAGTCTCAATGATCAAGCTTGATCCTTGGCTACTTGAACTGCACAATTGTGCAATAATTGGGCCTTCTCTCTTGACCTGTCACCTAGTCCTGACCCAGTTCATGAACCCAAATGCTCTATCTTAGGCTAGGGGTTTTCAGACTAATGTCATCTTGTCGTGAGTGATTTGCAGATGTAGGTACTCTCTTAGACCGTGAAAGGATGATGAAGATGGAGATGCAGAAGGGGAGCATGTAGAAAGACATCTTTGCAGCTGAAACATGCAAGCTCATCTATCAAAGCAAAGCAAAGGGACACAAGTTCGCAACTCCTATCCAAGGCTAAAGATCATTGAAGACTCCACATCACCAAGCCATGTGTAGGAGAAGAGAAAGCGTATCCAAAAAGGCATCCAACACTCAGCAGAAATAGACACTTAACATAGCCACATCAACAAGCAGTCCATGTTAGCAGTGTTATGTCATGTCATGTCATGAGTTTTCATATGCCACATCACTGTTGTGGACCATATATATTGATTTCAAATGTTTTGTAAAGTGGAAGTCCAAAGGACACACATGAATATGGAGATTCCTATAAGTTGAAAAGTCATAGGAAGTTGAACAATCATGAGGGTAGTCAAAGAGTCACAAAGTGGAAGCATCACCCTTTGGTTATATATACCCCCTCATTGAATGAGCAAAATATTTTTCCACCTTGGCTCCTCCTTCAAGGCATTAGAGACAGATCAACTAATTGTTTGAGGAGTAAGGAGTGGCTACATTGTACCACTATTAGGGTTGGTGATGTACATTGTAAACATGTGTCTTGTAACTTTTTCTTAGTAACAGAAGCCTTGAAGTCCAACACGTTCTTCATTCATGGACTATGAATGTTTATAAAACTATTCTGTGGACATTTGTATTTCATGTTTGTTTTCGCATGTGCTAAGATAGTTGAACTATTTTGGTTATTTTAGTGCTTATCTTCTTGAGAATGTGTTGTAATGGTTGTTATTGTTTTCCCCATTCTTGTGGAGTATTCCATGGGATCTTAGACAGATCTTTCCCTATTTGTTGGTTGTAAAGATCGTTGCATCCACTGTGGACTATTCCGCTGGATGTTAGATGGATCCTTCTGGTTCATGTGTGTCTCTTTCTAAGTGATATTGTTACCTCTCACTTAGAGGCTTACTTTTCTCCCCCCTTATGCAGTAGAAGAAGCTTGACATAGTTTCAACTACACAGTCACCAAGCACAATTCCCTTGCTTTTCAAAGACACCATTCCATCCCTCTCCCATGTTGATAGTTAGAGCCAAGGCATATATTTGGGATATATGGCAACCATGCCGATAATCTTGATGGGGCTCCTACACCAAACAGTGTGAGGTCTAATTGGGACTTCACATCAGGGAGACCCCCTTGGTTAATGGATTTATAGCACCGTTGACATATTGATGGCTGAAGAAGATCATTATTTTTATTTAAATATTCATTAGAAGTAGTTGTAGGATCAATATTTACTAATGGTGATTCCTCTTTATGTTTATCTTTCAAGACCTTTATTAAAGCAAAGGATTTCTTTTCCATGATATTATATTTCAAAGAGGGAACTCTTAATGCTCTGCTGAAAGATGCTATAGGTTGCTCATGTCCCTCCTTGTTTTTTTGTAATAGTACTACTGAAATAGTTTGCTCTAAAGCAAAGGAAAAAATCATGAAATCTTTAGTGTAATCAGGATTAATCAAAACAAGAGCATCGATCAAGGCTGCTTTTACCTCACTGAATGATCTTTTAGCTTCAACATTCCATTTTATTTCAGTGTCCTTCTTTAACATGTTGGTGATTACTCTTAAGATTTCAGCTAGGTTCGGGATAAACCTTCTCAGAAAATTTATTCTGCCAATGAAAGAATGAACTTCTTTTTTGTTCCTTGGGGGATCAATTTTCATGATAGCTTCAATTCTACTTGGCCAATTCAGATACCATCTTTGGAAATTATATGACCTAGTATCTTACCTTCTTCTAAACCAAACAAAGACTTTTTTGGGTTTAAGAAAATACCAAATTTCCTGCATTTCTCAAAGACTATATTTAAGTGAAACAAGTGATCTTCATCTGTTTTAGAGAACACAGTGATGTCATCCAAATAAATCATCATGAATATGTCCTTCTTGTCTGCAAAATCAATATCCATTGCTCTTTGGAAAGTTGCTCCTACATTCATAAGCCCAAAGGGAATTTTCACATACATGAAAGTTCCCCATGGTGTTGTGAAGGTCGTTTTGGCTTGATCATCTGGATGCACTAAAATTTGGTTATACCCTAAAAAACCGTCAAGCAATGAAATTCTGTTAGAACCAACTACCCTCTGTAAAACATGATCCATCTTTGGTAAAGGGTAATTATCTTTCAGAGAAACTTTATTTAGGTTTCGAAAATCCACACATAATCTTATTTCACGAGGCTTTTTCCTCACTAGTTCTAGATTTGATAACCATTTGGAAAATCTCAAAGGTATAATGATTTTAGCATCAAAAAGCTTTTTTTACCTCTTTTTTAATTAAAGGTAAAAGAACAGGATTCACCCTTCTCAATTTTTGTTTGAAAGGATTCTGGTCCTCTCTGATGGGAATAATGTGTTGTGTAGAAAATCTAACATAGGTTAACCCGATAATGCAATATAAATCAAAGCATAATACTATAACCTACTTCTACTATCAATTTTGCGGAAGCTTAAAGATCGAGCTAAACAATATAACCAAAAGAAGAAGAATCAATGGCACAATACACATGAAAATACTTTGGGGAAAGCCTCAGCTAAACAACCCACACTATTGTATTATCATACATGGTGGAAATACATAGGAATTATACAAAGCCTTAGCTCTCACAGCTAGCCAGCTCTCAGTACAATCCTCACAGATGCTCATAGGCAATCTTGGCTTCTCTTCAGCCTCCCTCTCTGCCTCCAAGCTCCTATTTTCTTGCGTTGTTCCTTGTGGATGATCTGCCTTTTACCAAGTGGAAAACCAATCCTTCAAAAATGTGCAATCCTCGAGGATAAATCCTTGACTGCATGCATGAGTTTTCTCCATGATAAAACACATGCAACTGATAGTACACTGTCCTTGAACTTTAATATCAACTGGGTCTTTCTCATAATAGACATGCATGAGTTTCTTATGAGGGAATCTTCAGTTAACTGGAGTAGCACTAGTTGAGTGCATTAATGCATCCACTGATTGTTAACTCATTATTAGTTCCTCAAACAATTTGGAACTAATTTAACTGGACTTAATTCAGTAAACAGAGTTAACTAATTACAACTCAAATATAACTCAATCTTATCTCCTTAATTAAGGGATAACTCTTGCATGACTTCAGAAAGACTTCTAACTTGAATTTCTCAAACTAATTAATTTAAAATAAATTAATTAATTATTTCCAAGTAGTTGTTATGACTAAATTCGATTTTAATTCACATTTTAATTCAAGGACAAATTAAATTGGAATATTCTTGTTGCCATATTACAACATGTTGAATAATACTAGTAACATAGGCCTTCAAATCTTCATAACCCCATGCAAAAGCATCAGAGTATTTTTCCAATAGATTAATGTATTTATGTTTTTCTTCTTGAGGTAAAGACTTAGAAAGATTCACAATTTTTGCATTTTTTTCAGTCTCTATGTTACAGTCTTCCACTTCAGTCCCTACAGGTTCTATCTTGGGCTTTTTAGCCACATCATTGAAATCAAATAGTTCTTCTAGTGGCACCAAACCCCTTGGTAACACATTATCTTTTAACTGGGATTTCAAGTTCCTATGTGTCCTCACTATTTGTTTCAACATTGTTTCATTTGTATCCTTATCTACACTATTTTTTGTATCAATATGTACATTCTCAAATTCTTCCTTTAAATCCAAAAAAACTTCTACTTTTTTGTCACTCAAACACTTGCCAATATCTAATGTTGTCAGGGACAACAGGTCTATGTTTCACTTCAATCTCATATTTTTTGTTTGGATGGAAAGGAATTTTGCATGTTCTAGTTGAGGTAGCCAATGCATTAGCTAAGATATTTTGACTTCTAGGAATCAAAGACAACTCATACTCTAGAAACCATTCCAAAAAATCCAAAACAACATTTCTACAAGCCCTTAACCTAGGATGTTTAATTGAATATTCACCTTTAATCTTGTTAATGATGAGTTTTGAATCACCATGTACAAAAACCCTTTTAGCTCCTAACCACTTCAATATCTGTGATCCTAAAATAAGTGCTTCATACTCAGCTATATTATTGGTACACTAAAAATTAAACTTGTAAGAATATGCCTTTGATATGTCTGTTTTCGAGTTTAAGTCCCAAACACCTGCCCCTACACCTTATTTACTGACTACTCCATCAAAATCCATATTCCAAAGGGCTTCATCCTCTTCATCTTCTATTCTAGTATTTAATTTCACATCCTCTACTTTGCTTGATTTATCTTCCATATTTGACACTTCTTCCTCTAAACATATATCATTGTATAGAATGAAAGAATCCATGTCTAAATGCACATAATAAAGTGGATAATTAATGGGTTTGCCTTGGCTTCTTACCATGTATTTCATCATATTCTCCATGTACAACCTCCTTGGTTGACCAAAAACAAGAATAGTTGCATAAGTCATGTCCATCTGCAAAGTACCTTACAACTTTGCTCCCCAAGATCTTGATAAGAGCGTTCCATATTCAAGAGGTATTTCAGCGACAATAATATCCATGATCATACTTTTTGTTGGGATTTGAGCCAGTGTTACACATAAATCCTTAATCAAACATAAGCATTTGACTCTACTAGAATCAAAAGAGTAAAGGTCTTTGTATGGCCTACTTATATCTAGTCCAAGCTTTTCCATAATGACTTTAGGCATAAGATTATGTGAAGCACCAGAATCCAACATAGCATTGTGCAAAATGAAATCATGAATGTTAAGGCTAACACAGAATGGTGGCACATTACCATCCTGAGACTTTCCTTCAACTTCAAGTCCAAATAATATTTTAGGTTGGTCATCACTCAAGTTAATAGTATCAATTCCCTCTTCTATAATTAGCGCTTTTATCACTTGACTCCTATAAACATCTTTCTTCACCAGTTCAGTTAGAGGAACAAAATTTTTTAACTTTTGACAATTCACTTTCAATATTGAAAGATGGTTGGGGATTTTGTATTTCCTTCTAAGTTGTATATTGCCTTTGAAGAATTTCTTTTGGAGTATCAACTTTGTTTGACTGGTAGAAGGTGCATCACTTTGGACCTTTTTGGGAGGATAGGCTGGAACTTTATTGTTTCTTAGATTATATTGTTTGTGTACTTCCATGATGGAATTTTGATAACCCTGTTTATAGTCCTCTGATTCAATAGGCATGACATCTTGTTGTGCTAGCAGAAACAAATCATGTTCTTCTTTAGTCAAGAAAACATCATCTATTTCCCCTTCACCAAAAAGATTAATTTGATTCTCTTCTGGATCATCTACTATTTCATCTTCTTTTTCTGCATAATTCTCTTGAAAAGGAGGTTTGGTTTTTTGTTGATCTGTTGGGGTTCTTTTCCCCCTTTGTTTAATTTGGGGCGGGTTTCTTCTAATATTAGGATTT
>APFE030487645.1:1311-23041 GCA_000404065.3 Pinus taeda
TGGTGTCAACCTTATAGGTTGTGGAAGGCTGGGGGTAACAACACTTCCATCTTTATAGTTGTGACTGGTATGCTTCCTAGTTGCCATAATTTTGCTTTCCATTTTTTCTTGCTAACCTGAATGCCTTCTCTAATGAATCAGGTTCCCAAAGGCGAACATCATGTTGGATATTATCCTTTAAAGTCCCTATGAACACATCAATCCTATGCTCCTATGGAATATTTTTTACCCTTATGTTCAATTTTTGGAACTCCTCAAAGTGCTCCATTATTGAACCCTTTTGTTTGAGACTTATCAATTGGCTAAAAAAAGTGTTGCTTTTTGTATCCTCATAATGTGCTATCAATTCCTCCGTAAAAATTGCCCAAGTGATCATTTGTTTACGAGAGAAAAGCAATTGATATCATACAAACTGATTTAGTTCCAAATATAAAGTTGCAATACGTAACTTTTGTGTGTTTTGCACATTATTGAGATCGAAAAATTGCTCCATCTGTAATATCCATGTTGTGGGATCCTGTTGTGGCCACCAACAACCCCCCTCCTTATTTAGTGTTAGCAATAACATTAAACAAGGGGGGACCCTTAGTAAAAATTCAAAAAATCCTTTTTGTATTGAACTCCTTAGAAATATATCACATCGCGAGAAGAGAGTAAAACATTTCTTTATGAGCACCATAAAAAATGCGGAAAAGCGACGCGAAATCCATCACATCGCATACATCAAGAAGCACCCATAAATGAAGATCTTGAGAATTCTTTGATGGCCGATATGCGACATCACATATCGCAACATCGCATAAGAAGCACACAATAGTTTAACATGATCTGCGATATCGCGATGAATGCGATCTACGATCTGCGATATCGCGATCTTGACGAAAATGCGATAACGCAATAATGAAATGCAAGTTGCAGGAACCGCCCATTGCAAATTTTCCTCGGCTCAACGTTCAATAAAAGCTGTCCATAAGCCAAAAATTGGGTGCACGCCTTAAGCGAAATTAATAAACGTACGCCAAAGTGTTAATGAAGGACAGTTTTATGTTTTTTCGAAGAGTCAGTTCACAATGGGTGGCATTATTTTATGCATTCGTAGAGCTTAGAGCTTTCGCGTCAATATTTATTGTTGTAACTCTTTTTCCTTTGCGTGAACTGCAGGAATGAAAAACAGGAAACAACATGGGGCAATCCACGGGAAACATCTAAGGAAAAAGGGAAAGCGCCAATGCTCAGAGACAGAGAAGAGATGCCCTCATAAATGAATACCACATGCAGCGAAACCACAGGTTCCAGAGCATTACTGAATAGATGTTGATATCAATAGGCGATCCAACACTCACGGTAAAAAAGCTCACAAAAAACAACATGTTTACAAAATTCTGAAAAAGCTTACGCCCGGAAAAGGAAAAGTTGCTACAGACAAAAAAACGCATCAGAAAGGCTCGGATCAAAGAACGGAGGCAGTTTTCGATGCGCGATTAGCGCTTAGAGCTAATCGCGCATCGTTAAGAAAATTGTCCAGAAAATTGTCAAAAAATTATCCTCAGAATATGCACTTTTGCACCCTCATAGGAGGTTTCGATGAATGTAAGGATCGAGATTTATTGATGTTTGCATTTGATATCTGCTATTGATGTTGCACTTCTATACTCTTAGTAGATATTAGAACAAGGAAAGATAAATCATTGTTGCTTGAAGCTTATGAGTAGGACCAGTCGTAAATGGTACTTTTATCTCTTGATCATTTCTGCTTATATTATTAAAGCAATATACAGTTTTTAGTTGTTTATATGTTATTACATGAATGTTTGTGTTATCATTTGGCACTTTTGTATGGTGGAGCCATTTATTTATGTTTAATGTGTGAATAAATTATTATGCGATATGTTGTTCACAACTGTTTTGCCTAACTTTTTATGCAAAGTGGTTCATCTTAACTGATTTCTATTCTTATAATTGTTGAATGATCTTTACTACCAGTTATTATTTGAAATCTCTTTAGATCGCATAATAGAAGAATTACATCCCGGGTTAGCATAGATTAGATGTGTTGTTTTCATTAGATTACAATAGCATAGAGTTAGACTAAAGTAGCTCAGATATGAACTTTAGATCAGCAACATTCAACTCTGCACACACACACCCTTAGATTGGGAAACTGGTCCCATTATCCCTAGTCGGACTCACTATACCAAACGGATAAGGAGCTATCAACCAAGGTCCGGACCAGGTGAGTATCCCCCTTGTTGTCGACCTGATTTTCGGGGCTTCAACATATTTGGCGCTAGAAAGGAGGGCCTGAACTATGAATGGCACCTAAATCTAAATCTAAATACCATTCTGAGAGTAAATCACCCTCATCATCTCCTCCGACTTCCCTAGTACGTTTAATTCCAGAGTCAGAAGTCGCTCGATTATCAAACGCTGCTACACACCCTAATATTTCAGACCAATCTATCATTAAAACCCCTAAAGTTGAATCCCTGATTCACAAACTTCAGGAATTTTTCATTTCTCCTCAGAGGTCTGATAAATCTCAAAGCAGTGTGACTTCGCAGTACAACCCTGGTCATCCCCTGACCAGGTTAAAGAGTGAAACATTTGGCATTCAGCCAACTGAGTTGCCTCTTCCCACCAGGAACAGAGCTAGGAAATTACCGCTAGAATCTGACAGTGAGACTCTTTCGTCTACATCATCCATTTCAACTACCTCACCGTGAAGTCAACCACCCACGCCTCCATTCCAAACCATCATCCATCCGTCTACCGGAACTCCCACAACCCCTCTTCAATCATCTACGATCATAGTATCTTCATCTTCCCAGCCGCATGGATCATCTTCTTCACTTTCCTCTACTAGCAGCTCAACGATGGCCCAGTCTCCATGGAACAATCCTGGGGCAGTTTTAATGCCTGCGCCCTTGAGCCCAATACCAGCCCATCCTGAGAAATGGCTGCCCAAATTCAATCCAGAAGCAGGCATGCTAGCAGAAGAACACATAAACAATTTCATGCTTTCTATCAATCTCAACAGAGTTACTAATGAAGACGTTGTTGTTCGGCGTTTTCCCTATACAATGCAAGGAACAGCCGGGTCATGGTACTTTTCATTACCTTCCGGGTCTATCACAAGTTGGGATATCTTCCAGAATCAATTCCTCACCAAGTTTGGTGATGACATATCAACGGCAACGTTAATCAATGACCTATCCAATCTTAAAGCCAAAGCTATAGAACCTATCAAAGATTTCAATTTACGGTTCAATAAAATTCTCAACAAAATTCCTACTGCTTCCCAACCCAGCGAAGAAGTACGATGTGAATGGTATATTATTGCTTTACCATCGAACAAAGCAATCTTCATGGACAGAGCAAATAAAACAACCTTAGTTGAAAACATGACAGAGGCGATAGCAGTAGAGAAACGCGTAATAGCCATGGAAAAAAGATCCGCGATAAAAGAACGCAAATCTAAAAAAGTCACCTTCAAAGAAGACTCCAAAAAGAAACAAGCGAAAGACCCTTTCGATTTGGAAGGATTGCAGAAAGTTTTAAAAACTATGTCTAATGAGATGGTTGACATAAAAAACAAGTAGCAGAAACTTCTTCAAAAAAGCCCTATAGAGCTTTTAAAAGAGGTCCTTCAACGGATATAAAACCACCCAATTCCATTTCAAATGTTGAATCCGAGGAAGAGGAAGAAGAAGAAGAAGAAGGTGCCACTGAAGGGCTGAATGATGACGAAGAAGTTGTGGAATTACAAGGAATGTGGGATTTCATCCTCCCACAAGAAGAAGATCAAGAAGTATTTCCAGTTAGCACATGAAGTAAAAACCAGCCTGATCCTCCCCAAACTACCCCTAAGCAGAAGAGCACAAGCCCTGCAACAAAAGATAAAGTTGCAAGAAAGAAAACAACCACTAAAGTGACTCAATCTAGCCCAGTCCAAGCAGATCAAACAACTCCATCAAAAACATTGATAGTGTCAGATGAAATGGAGTACAATATTATAGACGATATGAGAAAGACTAGGGCTAATATTACCCTTTACGAATTGAGCAAATTGAAACATCAACAGAAGATAATGATGAAAGAATTACATGCCGTACCCATTGTAGCTTTTCCTACTGCTGTACTCTCTCAAGCTTCCCACAACATGGGAAGACCTCCAACTAACACGATCAATAAGATTGACCCAAATGAAATCGCCTTAATTGGAGGAAGATCAAGATCTCACACTCCCCCGTTTCTTCTCACTTATGAAATTTTCAACAAAAATGTGCACAATTGTTTGATAGATTCCGGTGCTTCATCGAATATTTTACCCAGATCAATATGTGCCAAGTTAAATGTTCAACCACAAAAATCCGCAGTGCGCATAGTTCAACTCGATCGATCTCAAGTCGAAGTGACTGGTGAACTTAATCAAGTAACCATAAGATTATCATCCAATCCGAAGATATGTCAGGTTATTGACATTCTAGTGGCCGATATCCCAGAATTCTATGGCCTAATTCTTAGCAGAGATTGGTCCGAGAAACTCCATGGATACTTCGCTACCGACTGGTCGCACATGTGGTTAACCTACAACGGTAAACCGAATCAAATAAAGGTTGAACGAGAGTTACACCAGAAATACATAGTAACGAAATTGGAAGGAGAAAATGAAGCAATAGCTTATAACAGCAATATCATACGCAATTACTCGGTAGATTCTTTTCTCGGCAATTTCAATGCTCACACGTCACCCTACTTAGAAAATTTAGTTTTGTCCCAAATCGAAATTTTTTCCCAAACTGATAGTTCAAAGTGTGTTAATTTTTTAGATAAACCTGTAAATAAATATTTGTTTTGGAAATTATATGTTGATGGCTCTAAATCTAAAGAAGGAGCAGGAGCAGGATGCGCTTTGATTAGTCCAGAAGGAAATAAGATCATGCTTACATGCAGACTCGAATTCGATTGCACAAACAATACAGCAGAATACGAGGCCTTGGTGCAAGGCCTGTACAAAGCGATCGGGTTGAATGTCAAGTATCTTTAAGTCTTCGGAGACTCTGAAATTGTCGTCAAACAGGTACGTAACACTATACATTGCTTATCTGGTCATTTAAAACACTATCAATCTTTAGTACAAGATATGATTGAGCATTTCATAGCATTTAATATTTCTTCAATCCCGAGATTCCAAAACGCAAGCGCAGACCTTTTGGCTAACGTAGCCTCTAAGCTTATTCCCTCTGAAGATTTTAGTTCAGATAAATTCTCAATAGAATTAATCTTTAGACCGTCCATCCCTGACAACGTTACAAATTGGAGTATTCAATGACGATCCTCATATTGTAAATTTCCTCACTTCTGAAGGATCCTACTCCAATCAAATAATTGACGAAGACCATCACAATCGACAAATACAACCAAATAGCACTGATAATGCTATACCTAAATCGGTGGTTAAGTTAGAAGAATTATACGATTTAAAAAATTGGTTTAAAAGGTCTACCAATTCAAAGCTCTACAGTCCAACTCTGAACTACGAATTAGTAAACCTAGGGACCGATGATAAACCACAAAACGTTAACCTAGGCCTCGGCCTAGTCCCTGAAGAAAAACTAGCGTATATTCGTCTTTTGAGACAATATAAAAATGTTTTTGCCTGGAATTATGATGAACTGAAAACATACGACACTTCTATCATTCAGCATACTAGTCCTATGATCAATAACAAAAAACTTGTCCAACAGAAACTGAGAAAAATCCACCCCAATTTAGAAAATCAGATAAAAACTTAGCTAAATAAGTTATTGAAAGCCAGAATAATTTTCCCCGTCATACATTCCAAATGGGTCTCCAATTTGGTACCCGTTAGAAAGAAAAACGGAGATATTAGAATCTACATCGATTTTTGGAATCTTAACAAAGCCTGCCAAAAACACAATTTTCCTCTTCCACCTATGGAACCAATACTACAGGCAATAGCAGACTCAGAACAGATGTCTTTCTTAGATGGATTTTCAGGATATAATCAAGTGTTGGTACGTCCCGATGATCAGTTGAAAACCACATTCAGAACTAGATGGGGCACATACGCATATCGGAAATGCCATTTGGGTTGATCAATGCTGGCGCTACATTTCAAAGAGCTATGGACATCACATTCAAGGGTTTAGTCAATAAGTCTGTAGTGATTTATTTGGATGATATAACAGTGTACTCCAAGAAGCGAAGAGATCATCTCAAAGATTTAAAACAAATATTTCAACGATGTTTAAGGTATGCAATTTCACTTAACCCAAAGAAATCTTTTTTCGCATTAAGTCAAGGAAAACTTCTAGGATTCATAGTGTCAAAATCTGGTATTCACATTGATCCCGACAGAATCAAAGAAATTTCTCAAATATCCCTACCTCATAATAAAAAAGCCATGCAATATTTCCTTGGTCAAATCAATTTTGTAAAGAGATTCGTTCCAGATTTTTCACGAATTGTATCTCCTTTGCAAAACATGATTAAAAAGAATTCAAATTTTAAATGGGGTCAAGATGAACATGAAGCATTCAACCTAATCAAGCAAGCTATTATTAATGCTCCGTCTTTAGCAACCCCGAATTTTTCAGAATCTTTTACTTTATACACATTTGCCTCTGAGAAATCATATGCTGCGATTCTAACTCAAGCAAATCAAGAAAAAGCGGAAGCTCCAATCGCGTTTTTTAGCTCAAATTTACAAGGTGTTGAACTCAATTATTCTGACGTGGAGAAACAGGCTTATGCCGTTTTCAAAGCTGTCAAATATTTCAGACATTTCTTACTTAAAACCCATACTAAGATCATAGTACCATTTCTAGCGGTAAGAAATCTTCTAGTAAAGAAGGATGTGGGTGAGAAAAGGGCCAATTGGATCACTGCTTTGCAGGAATACAACTTTGAAATCAGACTAGCAAACATTTTAAGAGGTCAAGGCTTCTGCAAAATGTTGGTTGGAGCATCGCAAATTTCTGAAAATTCATCTGAAGAGGTACAAGTGTGTGAGGTAAGCCTAAACGATGCAGAATCATTGTACGCTAACATCATTTATTTTGTTAAGAACGAGTATGCTCCGACACACCTTGATCACACTAAGAAAAGAGCTCTGAGATTAAAAGCTAAACAATATCGGCTCATAAATGATATTCTTTTTAGAAAAAATTATGATTCTGTTCTTCTGAAGCTGAAAAGGTTTTGCAGGAACTCCACGATGGACCTGCAGGCGGACACTACGCTAGAGATGCTACTGCACATAAAATCTTACGTGCAGGATATTACTGGCCTACGTTGTTCAAAGACTCACACAGTTACGTGAGGAAATGCCAAGTCTGCCAAACTACTGTTGGGAGACAAAAGAAACTGTCCCTGCCACTACAGCCGGTAAACATCGAGCAACCGTTTGCTCAGTGGGGCTTGGACATAATAGGTGAGATCGTTCCTCACTCTTCTAAGCAGCATAGATACGTCCTCACGGTAACAGATTATTTTACTAAATGGGTAGAAGCAATTCCTCTCAAGACAGCTAATTCTAAAAATATTATTGAATTCATAGATCAATTTATAATCACTAGGTTTGGATTGCCATCAACTTTAATGTTTGATAATGAATCATACTTTTCTGGAAATGCAATGACGGAATTTGCACTTAAAAGAGGGTTCAAACTAAAATATTCGGCCAATTACTATCCGCAAGGTAATGGGTTAGCTGAGTCAACAAACAAAAACCTAATCAAGATTATTAAAAGAACAGTTGACCAAAACCAAAATAATTGGCATAAAGCGTTGATAAATGCTCTATGGGAAGATAGAATAACGAAAAAAGCTTTGATCGGCACTTCTCCCTTTAATTTAGTTTATGGGAAAGAAGTGGTTCTTCCAGCTCACTTAGTCATTCCCTCCTTGTCTTTAATACAATACATTGATGAAGTACCTACTTCCTCCATACAACTAAGACAAATGGAAATATTAAATTAGGAAGAACAATGAGAACAAGCTAAGAAAACCCATGCTCATCATCAAGCGTAATAAAATCCTCTTTTGATTCAAACATAATGACCAGAAAAAATTTCAAATGGGAGATTTTAGTTTTAAAATGGGATAAGGCACATGAAGAAAAAGGCAAACATACAAAATTTCAAAAGATGTGGCTTGGTCCTTTTCAGATTGTTGATTTCATAGGTCCATCAACGTTTGTCTTACAGGATTTAGCAGGTAGAAGGGATTCTTAGCCTGTTAATGGACAAATCCTTAAAATATATTTTCCATAGAAGATTATTCTTCTATTTTTTAGAATAAGTTTTATTTTTCTTTTCTTTTTTATAATAAAACCAGTTGTGAATGGTTACTATAGGTATTCATGGAAAAGACACCAATTCTCTTTAAGATTTTGAACTTTCAGCTTGTATAAACGACAAAATTTTTAAAGAACCTAAACCTTATTATTGAGAGATACAGTTAAGAATTTTAGCCTAGATATGATGCTAGTTTCAACTTCCAAAAATTTTGACGAAAGCAACCTTTGGCGAAGAAATTGTTTTATATCAGCACAATGAAAGGTATCAATAACAAAATAGGGATTCTCTGTAAAGCAGCTGTTTTCAAACTCTATTATTGTCGTCCAGAACTTTCTTAAGGAAAAAATGACTTCCTCCCTGCTAAAGAAAATCGCAGCATTCAGAGGAATAATCCATGAATACGCTTTATCTTAAAGAATAAGAGGTCTCATCACGAGTCGGCTTATCATGATCACAAGTATTATAACTCGCTGACTTTGCCAATACTGTCCACCAAAACAGGGCAATGACTCAAGATTATTGAAATCAAAAGACAAGGGGTCTCATCACGAGCCAGCTTGTTCAGCAAAAGTGTAAATCAAGTGAATGACTGTGTCATAATTTGGCTACCAAACCAAGATATTGTTCTTTAAGAATAAAAAAGAAAATCAAATAAATAAGTGTCAACATGGGTTTTTTCTTTGAAAGTTGTAGATCACCTTAAGCATGATAAAGGATCATTGCTGGGTAACAGGTAACCCTGTTGAGGCTATGGACGCCTGCTGGCAGCAGAGGCTCTACCTATGACAAATGAGCATATTTAAAACTGGTTCGCAGGGAAAACTTTATTTTATCCTTACAAGACCAAGTAATGGCTGATGTAAATACAAGGACAAGTCTGAGGAAGCAAACAATTAGAATAAAAAGAGGTTGAAACGGAATATCATTGATAGAATAAAGCATAACGTACTCTATATGTCCATAACAAAGTTTAGATTTATGAAAAATTTTCTGTTTTGAAAGTAAGTTTCAATCAGGAAGCAGAGATAACTGGTTCTTCCAAGTGAATCGCCATTGTTGTGGCCACCAACAACCCCCCTCCTTATTTAGTGTTAGCAATAACATTAAACAAGCAGGGACCCTTAGTAAAAAATTTAAAAAAAAAAAAAAATTCTTTTTGTATTGAACTCCTTAAAAATATATCACATCGCGAGAAGAGAGTAAGTCATTTCTTTATGAGCACAATAAATAATGCGAAAAAAGCGACGCGAAATCCATCGCATCGCATACATCAAGAAGCGCCCATAAATGAAGATCTTGATAATTCTCCGATGGCCGATATGCGACATCGCATGAGCAACATCGCATGAGCAACACACAATAGTTTAACATGAAATGTGATCTTGCGATAAATGCGATCTTGCAATAATTGCGATGCTGCGATGATACGAGCTGCGATTTGCGATCTGCGATATCGCGATCTTGACAAAAATGTGATAACGCAATAATGAAATACAAGTTGCGGGAACCGCCCATTGCAAATTTTCCTCGGCCCAACATTCAAGAAAAGTTGTCCATAAACCAAAAAATTGGGTGCGCGCCTTAAACGAAATTAATGAACGTACGCCAAAGTGTTAATGGAGGACAGTTTTATGTTTTTCGAAAAGTCAGTTCACAATGGGTGACATTATTTTATGCATTCGTAGAGCTTATATCTTTCGCGTCAATATTTATTGTTGTAACTCTTTTTCCTTTGCGTGAACTGAAGGAATGAAAAACAGGAAACATCTAAGGAAAAAGGGAAAGCAGCAATACTCGGAGACAGAGAAGAGATCCCCTCATAAACGAATATCGCATGCCGCAGAACCACAGGTTCCAGAGTATTACTGAATAGATGCTGATATCAATAGGCGATCCAACTCTCAGGGTAAAAAGCTCACAAAGAACAACATGTTTACGAAATTCTGAGAAAGCTTACGCCCGGAAAAGGAAAATGCGCTACAGACAAAAAACACACCACAAGGGCCCGGATCAAAGAAGCAAGTCATTCGCAAGTCCGAAAGCCAAGATAGCAAAAGAAAAAGCGATTTGAGGGAAATTTGGGATGTTACCAAGTATATACGCAGTGAAATCACCTGGCAAGAGGATGATCCCCAAAAATATCTTCTAATTTACTAAAAAATAGTGCCAGCACTTGCCATTCCCATTTGCTTGACTCAAACAAAAGCGGAAAGCAACCAGCCGACTCTTCTCAAGCAAATGTTGAATGCTCGCAACATCAAGGAGTAAATGCAGAAATAGTTAGGAATTAGATTCGATTTTTAGAAATAAGTTTGCTTAGAAAGAGAGTGGTAATTTAAAAAAAAAAAATGTATCCTAAATTTGTGTAATTAGGCTATTTAGTTAACAGTATTTAAACCCTTCTCATGCATTTAGAGAAGGGTCCAGAAATTTGTTAAAAACTTATCCTCAGAACATGTACTTTTGCACCCTCAGAGGAGGTTTTGATGAATGGAAGGATCGAGATTTATTGATGTTTGCATTTGATATCTACTACTGATGTTGCACTTCTATACTCTTAGTAGATATTATAACAAGGAAAGATAAATCATTGTTGCTTGAAGCTTATCAGTAGGACCAATCATAAATGGTACTTTTATCTCTTGATCATTTTTGCTTATATTCTTAAAGCAATATACAGTTTTTAGTTGTTTATATGTTATTACATGAATGTTTGTGTTACCATTTGGCACTTCTGTACGTGGAGCATTCATTTATGTTTAATGTGTGAATAACTTATTATGCGATATGTTGTTCACAACTGTTTTGCTAACTTTTTATGCAAAGTGGTTCATCTTAACTGATTTTATATCTTATAATTGTTGAATGATATTTATTACCAGCTATTATTTGAAATCTCTTTAGATCGCATAATAGAAGAATTACATCCTGGGTTAGCATAGATTAGATGTGTTGTTTTCATTAGATTACAATAGCATAGAGTTATATTAAAGTAGCTTAGGCATGAACTTTAGATCAGCAACATCCAATTCTACACACACACACCCTTAGATTGGGAAACTGGTCCCATTATCCCTAGTCGGACTCACTATACCAAACGGATAAGGAGCTGTCAGCCAAGGTCCGGATCGGGTGAGTATCCCCCTTGTTGTCGACCCGATTTTCGGGGCTTCAACAGGCCCACGCTATGGTGTGCTATCTGTCAGGTAGTTGGGAAACATGCAACAGACAACTGCCATTTGCTGCAGAAATTCGTACAGACACCGCAACATCTCTTCTACAACTTTTGTCAATATATGGGTCATGATGAGCATAATTTTCGAAGTTATCAATAATGATGGACAGGACACCTACATACAGGGTGCAAGCAGAAACATGGCCTTCAGAACAAGGTGTTGGAGGAGCGTGAGGTGAATATCAGGGGCGCGATCGAGGTCGAGGTGAAGGAGGACCTGGTAGAGGTCGAGCGCAGATTATTTGTTACAATTGTGGGGGATGAGGACACTACGTGCGAGACTTCATGAATCTGATGTGGTTGTCATACCGCTATTATACTCAGTTTGACCATGCGATGGAGGATTTCCCTATATTGTTATCCAAGATACGTGAAAATGGAGCACAGCCTCAGCAACCGACTAAGAACTTGTAGATGATGAGGGTTGAGCCTCACGAGGAAGACCCCAAGGTAAATACTGTGTTGCGGAGTGGAGTGACGACTACTGAGGATAAGGGGAAGAAGCCCGAAGAAGGCGAGTGGGTCTGCAAAGCACCAAAAAAGGAGACCAAGTTTGATCTATAATGCACAAAACAAACATTTATGGAAGCAAAGAAAAGTTTCACTGAGGCCTCTACCTCAAGGAGTCAGGAGAAACCAATTGAAGAAATGGACCCGTCCATGATTACCACGTCCTTGGAGACCTGCATGAAACTACTCTGCGATAGCAAGGTTGTGAAGGGACTGCAGGAGCTGATCAATAGGTGCACTGGCAAGGAAACCGCTATTGACGAACCACATGTAGTAAAGAATCTTGGTAAGCATAAGGCACGAACTACATGTGATATGAGACTCATTGTGTAGATAGGAGAATAGGAAATGGACCATCTTAGACCTAGGGTCCGACGCGAATGTTTTGTTGAAACAGACATGGTAAAGAATGGGGAGACCTGCACTACAGTGGTCTCTGATTTAGTTAATGATGGTGAATCAACAGAAAATTATCCCAATGGGGAGGTTGCAGGGGGTAACAGTTGATATCGAAGGCATGAGCGCACTAGCAGATTTTGAAGTGATAGAGATTATGGATGATAGCAATCCCTACCCCGTGCTCCTTGGGATCAATTGGGCTATTGACATGAATGGGGTAATCAACCTGAAGAAGTGAAAGATGATATTTGAGAAGAAATATCTCCGCATAGTTGTGCCACTAGAACCTATAGAAGGATTGTGCTATACTGAACTGGTCTTTGATTATGAAAGTGATGACGATTTGGACCAGATTTACAAGATAACGGCACAAGATCAGGATTGGGTGAATCCAACAGTAGACAAACATATTGCATGGGACTGTGAGAGCTCCTACACATTATATTCAGATGAAGAACTGGAGCACTGGTAGAATCGACTACATGAAGTATCTACGTTGCGTTGTAATATGATGACCAAGTCGTTGCGCTATGTATCGTCGGAGGTAAGAAATCTCCCTTACTATGATGGGTTAAGTAATGTTGATCACTTTTTGGATGCATTTGAAAGGGAAGTACCATAGAAGCATCACTTCTAGGCATTAGATTGGGCTGCGCACTAAGCCCGCAAAATTGTGGGGTACGTACAAAAATACTTTTGATGATTTGCGCAAATATAGGAGGATGATGAGGGTATGCTTTGGTCATCTGAAGGTGCAATTAATAGAAAAATATGATGGGAGAAATTATCTACGTGCCCATTTGGCGAAATGGACTGAAGTGTACGGAGCAAGGCCTCAATTGGAATGGGTCCATATATTTTGTCATACCTTGGATGTTATACCAATGAATTGGTACTTGGAGACGGAACTCTGCCATGGCACCAAAGAATGGGATATTTTGCGCCAAGAATTTTTTATGACATTCAGTTTTGAGGATGGATTTGAATCTATCAATGAATCATTGCAAGAGGTTAAGACAGCAATTTTCAGGATACTGCAGGATCCTCCAGATTTGATTCAACCTTATTGGACCACCTAGCTGAGCCACGCGCTGGAGTGCTACAATGTCATAGTGGAAGAAGAAGATGAAGACCCAAGGAATATTAATATTATAGAGACTAAAGGACACCGCAAATTTGAAGGACCATAGCTAGAGAACCTAAACATAACTGAGCCACTTAAAACTAGGCAGGTGAACTTTAGCATGGTGGCAGAGCTGAAGTTTGCAAAGATTGGGGACTATTGGGATGACGTGATAGTAGAGAAGGTTGCTAAACTACTTCGTGAATATCAGGATCTGTTTCCCACAAATTTTTCATATCTGAAAGGGATAAGAGGGGTCCTAGGTGTCATGAAGATCACCCTAAAACCGGATGTGAAACCTATATAGAAAATACCTTACCGCCTCAATCTGAAGTGTAAAGAAAGCATCCACTTAGAGTTAGACAAGATGCTCGTGGCAGGTATTATTGAACCAGTGGAAGAATATGATTGGGTAAGCAAGATATTGGTTTAGGAAAAGAAGTAGAAGGAAGAAATAAGGATATGAGTAGATCTCAGTAAGTTGAATGATGCCTGTGTGCATGATCCCTTCCCAACTTCATTCACCAATGAGGTCCTGGATAATTTTGGCACCCAGGAAGCATATTCGTTCACTGATGGGTTCTTTGGGTACCATCGGATCAAGATCGCACTGGAAGATAGAAGTAAGATGACCTTCGCAACTAAATGGGGATGCTTCCAGTATACGGTGATGCCTTTTGGGTTGAAGGATGCACAGCGATCTTTTCACGTGTAGTCATCACGACATTCAAGGATTTCATTCATAAATTCCTAGAAGTATACTTTGACGATTGGACAGTGTTCGAACTAGTGAAGCTCCATGTGGCAAGTCTGCACTTAATTCTAGATGCATGCCAAAGGTACCATACCACACTCAATCTGAAGAAATGTTTGTTTTGTGTCCCTTTGGGATCTTGTTGGGCCATGTGGTATGCAGACAAGGCTTGATGGTAGACCCTGTGAAGATCGTAGTCATAATCAATTTGGAGGCACCAAGGAGTGTGAAACAATTGCGTGCAACTTTGGGGCATACGGGATACTATAGGAAATTCATCAAGAGCTATGCCCAGATCACCACACCAATGGAAAAATTGTTAAAGAAGGATGTTACGTTCTGTTGGAATGAAGAATGTCGGAAGAGCTTGGATGTGCTAAAGGAGAAAATGGTCACTGTGTCAATCCTATTCTTTCCAAAGCGGAAGAAGGAATTTCATGTGCATGTGGATGCGTCATGTGTTACGCTAGGAGAAGTGCTGACACAAGCTGGTGAAGGGGACTTCGATCACCCTATAGCATTCGCAAGTAGGAAGTTGTCCAAAGCTGAGAAAAATTATTCCACGATAGAGCGTGAAGGATTAGCTATGGTGTATGCTCTCCAGAAGTTCAGGCATTATTTGTTAGGCAAACATTTTAAGATGTATGCAAACCATTTGGCATTAAAATACCTAGTCAACAAGCCTGTGTTGGGGGGGGAAGATATGAAGGTGGTTATTTTTATTCCAGGAGTATTGTTTTGAAGTTATTGTGAAACCAGGATGCTTGAATGCTAGACCAAATCATCTGTCACACATTGAAATAGGAGAGGAACCTAAGAATTTGGAGGAAGGACTACCTAACGCACAGCTCTTTATAGTGCGTGTCACGGACAGCCACTTTGAAGATATCATACACTTCCCGGTGACAGGAACGGAACCCGGAAGGATATACAACCCAACAGAGAAGGAACTAGTGGTTCACGTGACAAACTTTTCTGTCATTGCAGGGCACTTGTACAAAATGGGATCAGATGAAATATTGCAACATTATGTGCCAGAGTTTGAACGAAACAGCATCCTTGCTGAGGGTCATGGCGGAGCCGCAGGAGGTCATTATGCAAGAAAAGCAACAACGCAGAAGATTCTACGCCTTGGGTTATGGTGGCCGACCTTACAGAAGGATTCAAAAGAATATTCTAGGGCATGTGATGCATGCCAAAGGATGGGTATACCCTCACGCATGGGATGAGTTGTCACTAAATCCGTAAATATTTCCATAACCCTTCGAGAAGTGGGTGATTGACTTTGTAGGACCAATTTAGCCTCCAGGGAAGAAGACAGGTGTGCGGTACAAGTGCGATAGTAGCCAAATTCATCTTTGAGTACGTGTTGACAAGGTTTTGTTGTCCAAAAAAATTAATGAGTGATCGCGGTACACATTTTCTTAATGAGAAGATTAGCGCGATGACAGAGGAATTCCAGGTCTACCATCAGAAGAGCACACCATATCATCTGCAAGCTAATGGGATGGTGGAAGCATTTAATAAAATATTGGAGAGCACAATCACAAAGGTTTGTCATGCTCAAATAAATGGCTGGGATGTTTGTGTGTCCGTGATGCTATGGACTTATAGAATGACTTGCAAGAAGTTGACTGGAAAAACACCATTCAAACTAGTTTATGGCATGGAAGTTGCGATGCCGATGGAGTGCATTGTACTTAGTCTATGCATAGCATCATTCACAGGAATGGTAGATCACAAATCCCTGGAGGAGAGGCTCATGTAGCGAATAGAGCTTGAAGAAGATATATTTCTAGCTAGATTCCATCAACAAGTTTAAAAGGAGTGCGAAAAGGCATGGCACGATCGGCACATCAAACTGCGCACCTTTAAAGTAAATGATTTAGTTCTATTATATGACAACAATTTTGATAAATTTGCAGGAAAATTTTGGATGCATTGGTTGGGGCCATATGTCATCAAGGAGATTACCGATGGTGGAGCAGTTCAGATGGTAAAGTTGAATGGAAAACCATTCCCAGGGAAAGTGAATGGAAGCCGATTGAAGCCATACACCGGTGATCTGGCTCGATGACTACATGGTGGAAGCACAATCTTAGCGCTCTAGGCATCTGAAAGGAGGCACGGGACTATAAACTACACTTCCCAGTTTGGGGAGCTGGAACTGCGCGGAATGGAGGAATGTCATAGTGTTAACAGAAACACGCAGGGAGCTACGCTATCCAAGAATGGACCGCGCAAGGAAACTGAAAAGTGACCGCTATGGTCACTGTTCATGACATGACAATGGGAAAATGGCCAAATGGAGCAAGGGGCGGAATTTAAGTCAGAGTTTAAGGGTAATATCTGTGAAAATATGTCACCAATCTAGCATTTATGAAGGAAATTTAGGGGGAACGGTCGGATTTGAATTCAAAAATGCCTATAAATTACAGGTGCCTGCCTAGCGAAAAACACTTGGCATTTTGAGAATTGAGGTGTTGAGCTCTCAAGCACGTATGAACTGTGAGAACTTTGAAGCTTTGATAGCGATTTCAGTGTTTGAGAAGTGGTCAAAGGAGACGTAGGAGTTGTTGTCCAGTATTATGTTGGTGCCTGCAAAAACTGTGAGCATAGGAGAAGCAATGGCATCTGAGGGAGCTGCCCCGAAGGTAGCAATGGTAGCTGAGGGAGTTGCCTTGGAGGTTGAGAGTGTCAAAGTATTGGTCGAAGTGCCTAAATCGCCAAGGAAATCCAAACTGAGGCCTACACCAACCAAGGAGGGTCCAAAAGCAAAGAAAGATAAGTAGAAGGCTCCACAACTGGTGCGTGCATCACCCAGAAAGTACCGATAGAAGGATAAGCCCATCATGCAGGAGAAGGGGAAGGTAATTGACCTAGAGCCTGAAGCAGATGTTGAAGAACTCCATATGGGTGAGGAATACATTAACATGGGGGAGGAGGATGTTGACATTGAGGGGTCCGACCCTATCTCCAAACTGCCTGAATATTCCTCCACGCAGAGGAAAAAAAAGGGTTCCGAAGGACATTGATGAAAGAAAGGTCACGCTGCATACACCCTTAGTGTCGTATAATATCATCTTTAAAGGACCACACCTGGGGCACATCCCCTAGTTAAAATTGGAGGATTTGGATTTGGTTAATACGGAAAACTTTCCCCACTTAGCGACGGATCAAGTCATGCACCACATCTTCTACAAAGACTCTAGTGTGACCACGCTGGAGCCAATAAGGTGGGTAAAAGGGGTGGATAAGGCAGGTCTGTTAAGCCATGTTGGAGCCAAGAAAGTGGGTAAAATCGGTGGATAAGGTGGGTCTGTTAAACTTTCTGTGGGTACCGCATTACAACCGCACTCCCATAACCATGGTAGTGATCAAGCAACTGTTGTGCTTGGTGCACAATGGGTGCCTATGGCTAGAGGAGTCAATATCGATCACTGACATGCTGATCCATAGGATCACTTGGCTGTCGCATGTAGGAGAAAATCTGGTCATGGAATTTGGTGGAAAGGTAGGTGGGCGTGACCTCACCGAAGCAATGAAGGATAAATTTAAGCTCGCAAAGAAGCCGCGTGGCTACTCCATCACTAGCATAACCAACCTTGTGGTCAAGGTAGCCACTCAGATCCTGGCAAACAATATTATGCGGAAGTGTTGCACAGATGAATTGTCAGCACCAGTAGTGTCTTTAGTGGCCTAGTGCGTGGAGGACGTACAGTTCAACTAAGCGCGCTACCTCTACAGCAAGTTTCTTGCTAACTAGAGAGAGACCCAGGATCAAAGAAATAAGTTTCACTACGCATGGTTGTTGCTATCCATAGTGTTGGTCACGTGGGAGTTACCAAAGGATATTCAGTCTCCTTCGGTCGCATAGGACCTGTCGGAAGCAGCGAAGTTTGCTTCGCTCTGGGCTATGAAGGACCCCCAAAGGTTCAATTACAGAAATATCTTTTGGAACTTGATGGAGATGAGTATACACATGGCCATCAACCACAAGCTATGGTTGTCACCAATAGTTTTTTATCAGCTAATAGAGTATGTGGAGTTCAAGACGGACTTCCACCATGTCTCCATGCACGTGCAGAATGATCCTGAAGAAAAGTGGTATGAACTTCCATACCTAGCCAGAGACGATGCAGTGGTAACTGTTCTTCAAGAAGAAAATATAACTGGAAGCCTAAATAGTAAATCTTTTCCATGTAGTCAGCTATAGGGTCAAAAAACACATGGTTAGTTTGATGAATCCCATAACATTCTATATCTTCAAACAACTGATCCTCAACTACACAACATTTATTTGACAAGCTATCCAACTGCTTTTCTGAATGATTCCAACAAACAATGTAATTTTCCTCATTATTATCATCATTCTTTGGTGTAAGCTACTGCAAGGAATTACAAAAATGAACAACCTTTTCCTCTACCTGAGGGTCATAAAAAATTTATTCCAGCATTTATTCTTGGTGTTTTTAATCATGTTCATCTTGATAATGATCCGAAGACTGACAAGTCTGCTGCATCTCTACATCAATCTCAGAGGATGTAATATGATTTTCATAAGTAAACCCCTGCTAATCTTCATGCTGCATTTCATGGGATGTTATACTTTCTTCTTGGTGTTGAAATGTATTGTTATGAAGAGCCTCTAAAATTTCTTCATCCATAAATTCATCATCATCATAACAATCCTCCAAATACTGAATAAGACTTAAAGAATGTTTACAGCAATCTTTGAGCATCAATAAGGAAGGATGACATTCTTTATACATCTCATAGAATTCATTATGAAAATTAGCAAGCGAATATATTGAACCATTTTCCAAACTTTTATACCAAGACCATGCTTTTCCTTCTAAGTGGTCATAAACATCCTCATGAGACAATCTTCAAGAAACTGAACCTTAATATTGCGTACATGCATATGAAACCTAAACAAATGAAGAGTAGCATTGTCTTTCTTTTCATCTTTGAATATCGGAAGATCCTCTAACCAATCAACCTTTGGCATAGGGTTTGGAAAACCATGGATATGAGACTGATTCATAGGAGCATACTTGGCATTCATTCTTGCAATGGAACTCATCTTGAAACTTCATCAAGCTATTGATCTTCTAGTAGTGGAGTCACCTTCCAATTTATTATTCAATGTGTGGAGTCGCCAAGGTAGTTTTGCAGCCTCAAAAAGATGTCTGAGCTCCTGCTACCTTCAGAAGTTCAGCCTCTTAATTTCGGGAATGAATAGACTTCAGGCTCCTGGCAGACGCACCAAAATGTTATCTCAAAATCATACCCTGATATGATGCTGATCAAGTAGACTTCAAGTAACTATTTCAAACCTACTTTAGGCTGAGGCTTAGCCTCCTCAACCTGAGAGGGCTCTCTCAAAAGGATTAATGATATTGATAATGGATTAGATTAAAGATATGAATAGATGGCTAACTCTATGGTTTGTAATTGTATATGTTTATAGGTTGAAAGATGAAGGTTGGATACCATTGGGATATGGAGTCAAAGTATGCTTCAGTACCACAGCAAGATCATCTTAACATGAAGTCAGGGCATAGAGAGTTTTTATGCATCAACAAAACAAAGATAATATGCAAGGAAACACAGTTTATAAATACATGAAGGAAGTTAGAGCATGATTGATTAGTTCTAAGTAACATGTATTCATACAACTGCAAGTAAGTGAAAGAGGAAAGCCATGAGACAATATGAAATTAAAAACTCTCTTTGAATCCTGAGTAGTGAATCCAAATAATTCTACCTAGCATGGAATTCAAGGCATTATAGAGTTCAAGTGCAGAAATGAAAATACAAAACAGTGAAACATAGTTAGTTTATCTATGAAGGAAGTTAGAGCATCATTGATGAGTTCTGAGTATCATAACTAAACACCACTGCAATGTAAGTATTGGAAGATTCCATCATAACAAGAACATACAAGAACTCTTCATGAATCTTGAGTTGTCTAAGTAGAAATCTGCATTAGGTTAAAAATATACACAGTCTGCACATAGAGTAGCAGCTGAGCCAAAAAGTCTCCAACCATTTGCTAATTCGACCTCTTGCTCTATATAAAGTATTTACAATTAGTATTCCATCATCCCTCATCAAGATAATTCGAATTTTCCATCAGTGACACCTATTCTAACCATAAAACAAACCATTAATTAGAACTAGCTGTTAACTAGGAGTGCAAGTGACCTAACACAACTAGGAGTGTAACTTCTTATCATGATTACAACAACCTTGTCTAAGAATTTAAAGCATTCTTTGACAACTTGCATCCTCAAGAGGTCGAATTTGATGAAGCCTCCCACGTGGTCATCTGACGGCTAAAGACAAACCCTAGAAATTAGGGAACATGTTTCCCTGTTTTTAGGTTTAGGATCCCTGAAAATGGCACGTGGGACAGAGCCTTATCTCCTAATCCATGACACATTTGTCGCAACTGAAGGAGGTTTTTGTATTCCATGATGTATAGAATAAAAACCTCTCTGGGTTGTTTAAAATACTTCTCCCGCTGTCTATAATCTATCCTTGAAAAACACATGTCAAACAGGAAAAATCCGTTCTCTGAATTTTGGGTTTCAAAGAAAGCTAATTATCTCCCAACTGAAAACACTTATGAAGAAAGTGATATAGATTATTGTATCTGGAGAGTTTATGAAGATAAACCTCCTTCATAGTTCCAAAATACCTTTTCATGTGACCAGAAACGGATCTTGAAAAATACTGCTAAAACCAGAAGACCAAGCTTGACTTTGAGCAGTTTCGTAGCGCAATGTTAACCATAAATTCCTCCTACATAAGAATGAATTTGAAGAAACTGAAAGAGGTTTTTGTAGTTAAGAATGTTAGGAAGAAAATCCTCTTTCAGTTTTCAAAATTGATTTGTCAGCTGCTCAGGAAACCTTTTGGAAGTTAACTAGTAAAAACAGTTTTTCTGCTGAAACACACTGCTTCAGGGGTTTTGTAGCGCACTACGAAAACTCCTAGTTTAGTGATTTCGTAGCGCAAAAATGGTTTTTTACACTATCTACGCTACGAAAACACCTAGAGTGAGTTTTTCACTATGAAAACCTTGAAACAAGTTTGACACATGGAATTTTAGTTGATGTGGGACCGGTGATGGGCAAGAACGGAGTGTTAACCCTATTTGATCATACCAACAAGACTCTTTTATAGATCTTAGACACGAAAAAAACCATGGAAAGACTAGACCAAGAATAACATGAATCCTTTGGAATCAAAATGATGTCAAAACACATGGTGAGGCTTTTAGGACATGGAATGAGGCTATGAAACTTTTTGGAAAAGAGAATGACACTTGTTGAGATGAGATGACTCAAAACCTATAAGACTATGACTAGAAACAA
>APFE030487647.1:0-10000 GCA_000404065.3 Pinus taeda
TAACCATTGTTATGAAATCATTACAATGAATTATCATTAAGTTATTACATAATTAGCTAAAAGCTAATACATTTTCCATGAAACCCTTTCCTTACATACCGCCACATGCAACATTCGTTGTGGCGTGATTGTTCTAGCATTGGACGATCCTGCAACTCTAACTCATCTGGATGGCCCATTAATCCTTTTCCTGCCCCAATGTTAAACATCACTTTTCTTTGGCACCAACCGCCATTGTTTCCTGTCAATGTTGTCATCATCAAGTTTTGGCAACAAGATTATATACCATATTAATGAATCAATAATCAACCTCTAAAGAGATCTTTTAACATCTACTCATCTGCATGAGCAAGCATAACATACTAATTAACTAGTACATATATTCAAGTAAATTCTTATTCTACTTTTCACAATGCTTATTTACACTAATGCATATTTCTCTTTAGGAGAACTAATCATTAGTTTTACAAGTCCATGTTCTCATTATCAACATTGACATCATGATTATATTTATAAATAATCATATTAACTAGCACTGCACATATTCTTAAAGGGCACAATCACTAAGGTATTCCTTCATTCCTTTGAAAGGACTAACTTAAATATCAGTTATAATCTTCTTGCATGAAACTTTACATAGACTTTTTCAAAAGAACTGGTCCCCTAGCTATCACTTTTGATGCATGCGAATATATAAAGCATTCTCACGCAACCTGTAGTCTTTTCCTACATGCGAACATATATCCTTTCTAAAGAAAGCTAACACAAATCTCGTGTGCATACACATCTCATTCAACAAGAAGCTAAGATAATAGTTATGTGAGCATAATAGTAATCACCTATCATTTTCCTAAAGAAATATGGCCCAATAGTTCTTCTAGCCATACAAAGAATATATCTTTAGAACACATTGACTATTCTTTACGCATCCAATAGCTTATCATAAGAGCCATCATAAGAGCCCTCCTTGAAAGTATGCAAAACATAATCCCTTTTCTACAATTCTATCAACATTTCATGTAAACAATTACATAATTCTTTCTTAAGGGAAATCATTATAACCTCATTTCACTATATTCCTATATGAAGGATTCTCAAGCTTCCCTTTCGAGAAATTATTAAAGATATCCATCTTTATGCATAAAAATCAAGATACAAAAACAAGGTTAACTTACCTTTTATGCATCAAAATCAAGAAGTCAACACAACTCGTCTAACAAGACAATCTTTCAAGAGATTATATTTTTCAAGAAAGTTAACATGACCACTTTCTCTATGTACACACAAAATCACAATAGCTACCCGTACGTGCATGCAACATGTGTCTTTCCTAACACAATTACTTTTACTTCAATGCACATAATCTTTTCATGAAACAAGTAGGGTTCTTGATATGATATGAACACTATTCATATGTCTTTTAAGAGTAGGAAACTCTATTTTTGTTTCAAGAGATTTCACATAAAAGCCATCATTTTCATACATGAAGTATACACACTTTTCTAAAATGAAACTATATTTATATGTATATAACACATACTCTTTCTTCAAGAAAGTTAGAAGAGAATAATTATGTGCCCAGAAGCACATCATTAGCTATCTCTATCATGCATGTAATGCATAGTTATTTTACTAGAACTTAGAAACCAGCTAGTATCATAATGCAATAAGCATATATATCTTTTTCAAGAAGCTTCTATTAAATAAAAATACATAACTTTTCACGCTATGTCCTGAGGACATTTATATGCCTCATCTTCTTTTCTCAAAAAAGATATTTTGGGCTATATTTAACAAGGATTTTATTCCAAGAAAATGACAAATCTACTTAGTTTTTAACACACAAGATTCACATGTAATCTTTGTAATAAAATCTACACATTTACTTAGATTCTGTGTGCATATTGCCTATTTTCCTTTCAAGAAATAGAATCTAAATAACATGTGTAATTAGGTTTCTCTAGAATTTGTCAAATATCTTTAACGCACTCTCATAAAAATTGCTCCAATCTTAGTTGAAAAATAACCATTTTCAACGCAAATATTCTTTTAAATTCTGAACAGTTCCAACATATTGTTCATGCAAGATTAAATGAAGAACTGAGCATTTACATCACTTGTTTATTTCCAGGAAGACTAATGAATGACCCAAACCCAGGTCTGTAAATACTTATAACAGAAATCAAGTCTATTCAAGCAGATAAAGTTTTCTACTGCGTGCCCAATATCCATATCAAATAGCAGAGCAATAGACAGTTACAAATCTGGAAAACCCTCAGTTGTCACAAAAAAAATAATAGCAAGAGAACTACTACGTTCAGAACAGAAGTGAGCTCTGGAGTATTAACGGAGTTGAAGCCACGCTTATATATATGCAATTTGGGAACAAAACTTACGAGAATTCTCTTTTCAGAATGCAATATTGTAAATATAATAACATGCACATATTTGAATTCAAGAGAATCGAGCAAGATACTTATCTTTTCAGTTTCAAGAAGCCGCTCGGCTTTACCTGAGTCGAAGAAGGGGACGCGTTGCCATGCAAATCATGACGTTTTACTTCAAACATGCAACTACCGTGCGCAGATTTAAACACTTTGTGAAATTTTCAAACTCAATTCCCTCGATTCCCTCTGCGTCTTCTCTATCTCTATCTCGTCACCAAATTCAACACGCTGCTGCCAATTACACAATCTCAGACGAAGCCCCTTCCCTTTCTCACTCTGAGCACAATAACTTTAGGAATGTGAATGGTAATAGTAATGAGGCTGAGGAGGACTCGACATCGCTGTCACTATCAATGATAGTTTAAGAAATGGTTTCGTGGACCAGCGGACATCCCTGCAAGAAACAACTTCCTTCTCGTCATATGCTCCGTGCCTTCCCTCATTTCCTTCATTCTCGTTCAGTTCCACAACAGCCAAGAATCAGTTAATAACAAATTCGTAATCTTGAATTACTTTTATGCAGGGTTATGGTTATTATGATAGGGATATTACACGCTCCCTCGGGGGCGGACGTCAAGAGGCTTTACCCCAAGGGTGCCACGGTGGCCGTCAAGGAGCCCTATTTTAAAGTCGCCGCCGACGATGGCCTTATTATCCGCGTCGACAACCCCGCCAACGTTGTTAAGGTCATGGCTGAGAAGGGGAAGCGGACGGAGAGCCTGCTCCATGTGGATGTGGAGGACATGAGAAAAGAAGGTAACAGGTGCTTCAGAGAACAGAACTGGGAAGCGGCGGCCGAGTATTATACGAGATGCATTGACGCCGCTCTGATTCAGCTCAAGGAGGGCTCCTCCAATGCTAATAATAGCATCGACAACGGCCTTCTACTTGCGTATTCCAACAGGGCAGAGACGTGGTTGCAGATAAAAGAATTCAAATCGGCGTTGGAGGATTCGGACGACGCCCTTCGGATCGATCCCGGGCATCTCAAAACACTATACAGGAAAGGCCGGGCTCTTCTCGGGCTGCGGCATTATGGGGCGGCATGCGAGTGCTTGAAGAAAGCAGACAAGACCAGTGCCGGGCAGAGGGAAATACAAGCGGCGCTAGGCCAGGCCAAGACCTTCTACGCCCAGAGCTTGAATGGCAAGTATGACATTTGGGACTATCTGCTCGGACGTGGATCTACTCCTCCGGAAGTGGCTGATTTCGTGGGCTCTGTGGAGATCAAGATGACCGAAGACGGCCGCGGGAGAGGACTCTATGCCACCCGAAAAATAAAGACCGGACAACTGTTGCTGGTAAGCAATGCTGTCGCAGTTGTTTATGATAGCGTCTTTGCCAACGTTACTACCGCGACTCGAGAAGATCACTTGTCCGCGGTCGTCTGTGCTGTCAGTAAATCACAGAGATTGCTCCGCCAGGTGTATAGTTTACAGGATTCCCCTATGTCTTGCAGCCTGGATGCTCCAGCTATTAATCTGTTTAAAACGGAAAGCCCAGGAGAACAAAATGAAAATTTGGTGGTGGATGTTAAGCGCATTCGGGATATTATAGGTCTGAACGCATTCGGTGGAACCGTACAGATGTTTGCTTCAAAATCAAGTATCTATGAAGCCAATCTCCGTCAGCAAGACCGTTTTCACGGTCTCTGGTTGCTGCCGTCTTTCATTAACCATTCCTGCTTGCCGAACTCGAGCTGGCTGGAAGTGGGAAGCGCCATGTTTATTCACGCGTCCAAGCCTATCGAGAGAGGAGAAGAGATTACCATTCCTTACTTCGATGTCCTGGTTACCTTACCGCAGCGCCAAGCCAGGTTCAAGAACTGGGCCTTCATGTGCAAGTGCAGGAGATGTATTCTGGAACACTCTTTCAGGAGATCACTGGAGCCTATAATTACCCAAAGATTTGATGAACTGATTTCTGCAAGGTGTCGTCGACAGCTCTCCGATGTGGATATTCAGGCAGGCGCAGAGTACTTGAGTCTTTGTGTAGAGGCAGAGGAGATCATCCGGAGTTCCCACGTGTTAAAAACTGAAGAAGAGAGGCTCTGGATTCGTGCATCGTTTGTATGTCCATATCTAGTAGCAGCAACAGTGTCCAGAAACTCCCTTTCCGGCATGTTGGATGGTAGCTTTCCTTCCTGGGACAATATTATGGAGGTCATTCAAACCACTGCGCCTGGGGACATCCTAAATCTGAAATTGGCCGCGGGAATGTTCAAAAATGTCCAGCTTTTGATGGGGGATGAAAATGAAGCATTTTTAACGCAACAGAAGGCAGTCCAGGCAAGGGAGGCATGCATCCGTGTCTTTGGCAAACACAGTGAAGATGTTCTCAAAGCGTTCGTCCTCGAATATTCAACTGAAATGTAATTTAGTCGGTAGTACCCCTGCCATTATAATAAAGATCACATTATGTAAATATACAAGTATTTGAACATCCTTCAGACTACCAAATAGGGGTTTTTTTTGTAAATTTTGTTACAGGTTTTGTATAACTCTATACTGTTGACCACGGTCATCTTTCTCACTGCATGTGCCATGGGCACATGGTTTTTTTTTTTAATTTTGTTACAGGTTTTGTATAACTCTATACTGTTGACCACGGTCATCTTTCTTACTGCATGTGCCATGGGCATTTATAACATGTAATTTTTTTATAATGGAAATTATGATTTTTCTTTCCAAAAAAAACACATTAGAGGAGCGTATTTGGGTTAAGAATACGAATTATGTTTACCGATTAATTAGTTTGTCATTCACAGTGTTTTAAAAAGTATTTGCGTTAAGAATCCGAATTACTTCAAATTATTTCGATATGCTATTGTTCACCGATTAATTAGTTCGTCATGCACAGTATTTAAAAAATTAATTTCTTGGTATAAAGATAAGCGCGGTTGAATCGTGTTGAATAATGGCAAGAGCTAATCAGCTTGCAATAAGGTATTAAATGACTGGTTAGTTGCATGCTTTTTAATTTTATAACACACTTTATTATTTTTTATTTATCTCGTTATACGCTAGTGTGTTATAGAGTTAAAGACATGCACCTAATCAGTGATTTAATGCCCTATGGCAGTTAGCTCTGGTTCAGGAGAGATATATTTTGATATGGGAAGTGTTTAGATAAACGATGCTTTCATATATATATATGAATGAAAAATTAAATAAGCAATGTTTTTATATATATAAATGAAAGAATAATGATATTTATGACAAAAATATAAATGGTTTTTAATAAATATGAAAAATTATTTATTTTATATCTATATTTATTATTTTAACCTATAAATTTGTAATAAATATAAGTTACTTTGTCGGAAAAAACAAACCCAAAAGGAAAATGGATGTTATATATATAAAAAACATGCATAGCACACCTGTTTAAAAGTAAGAAAATAATATTTCCACATATATATACTTATATGTAATATATATATATATTTGTAATAGATATAAGTTTTTTTATTTGAATAATGCTGTATAGCTAGTTTTATCTGTTGTTTAGTTTAATTATTGAACTTTGAAAAGTATGAACCAATTTCTATTTGAACAAAGGCTAGATAATAGCTATGCTTGCTTAGTTTAAATATAGTTAAATTAGATTGAAAAGCAATAAAGATATACGACTTTTGACTAATAAAAATTACAATTAAAATAACAAAATAATTCATGAACAAATAGAGTTTTTATAAAATTTTGTCTAGATAGAGATAATGCAGTGAAATCTAAGTAAAAATTTTGTCTCCATGATGTCAACCAACTGATAATAATTTCATAGATGACCCACAAGCATGTGAATGTAAGAGTCTAGATGAAATCTACAATCTCCTAATGGGAATTGAAGAGTCTCTTCACTGTCCAAATGGGATAAGAGTAAGTCATGGCTTGATTTTTTTTTGGTCAATGCCCAAATGTCAAATACATTTTTCATATTTCTTTAAAATTTCCATTTTTTTTGTTTATTTTTTTATTTACCATACAATAGATGAGAATTCAAATAATTAGTAATAATAATAAAAAGTTAAAACTTTTAAGTAAAAATGATTTTGTTTGGATATATATATATAATGCCATTGAGTTTACTTATAGCTAAATTAAAATTTAATAATGTAATTTGATAAATAGATGGCCGTTGAAATTAGGCAAAAAAAAAAAAAAAAAAGAAAACAAAACATACAAAAAAATTAACCAGAAATCCCGACAAAACATGCATTATTTTAATTAATTATTTTTTATACCATACATAGTTTTTATTTTAGTTTGATAATTTTATAAAACTATAATAAAAATTGACAAATAAAAAGTTATTTTTACATCTTTTACATATAAACCTAAATTTTAATTATTAATAATTATTTAATTAATTTTCTAATGTGATAAATTAAAAATAAATTTAATTAACTACTTATAAATAATTTATAATTAAAATTTAAAAAATTAAATAACTTATGAAAAATAAATAAAAAATTATCTCATAAAAAATTTAAAAACTCTATTAAATAAATTTGGCCAAATAAAAACACTCAAATATGCACTCCCTACTAGACTATGCTTTCACGCCTACAATAATTATAACACTCAAATATGCACTCCCTACTAGAGTAACTAATAAAATAATTAGTTGAATGATTGATATGACGTGCCATCTACATAGCTTTTACTCTGCAACATAAGTAATTTTATCTTGTTATTATCCCTTACCTTACCAGGGCAGGTATAACGCAATCGTTCATTCGTTGAATTTGACATAATTATTGTTTCACCACAAATCAAACCTGTTAATTTTATAAAAAGAAATTAATTTATTTTTTAATTATATTCTATATTTTTTTGCATGGTGATTGATGGAGAGCTTAGGTTTTATTTTGTAATTATTTTTCGGAGATCATTTGCTGTACAATCTAGTTTATTGACAAGACATGTTTAGTGTAACTGGTCAAAGAAAGCTGTGATGGTTCATTATTGTTCCTGCGGTATCGAAATACATAAACAAGCGAATTTTGTGTACAGTACGACATATAATTGATGTGAAATTTTCCTCAGTAACAATTATGGTTACGGCACGGAAAAGGATTTTCTTATGCACAGCTAGGGTTTAGGGTTTCATACCCCAATACAATCAAAAGATTGGCGATGACTGTCAAAGATGAAATCCATTTCGTGCGTGTCAATTTGAACTTTTTTTTAGTGTCACCTCCTCTTTTTACTATATATATATATATATTTGTAAAACACTGGTTTTTGAGGTTGTCTTTTGGGAAGCGGTGGAGTGGGGTACTTTCTATTTCTAATTTTATTGCAACATAAATGCGGTTTGACATGGATTTTATATAACACTATATAACACGCTGCAGGATGATGAGAGAGAAAAAAATAGCGGCATGTTATATTGTGTTATATCGGGCCCATGTCAAAGCGTATTTATGTTACAATAAGGTTGGAAATAGGAACTGCCAAAAGTCCCTATAGATTGCGTGTCAACATTAAATTAACATTATAAACATACAAAATAACAAAATCATAAAGAAACACGTGATCCAAGATAAAACATGGTTGACAGATGGCTGATTGTAGCACAGATTTTCAAAAAACATTCAAGACATTGTTCAAGATTATGTCAGGGACGCTAAATCTGAACAGTGTCATGAGAAGCATAAATCTCACACTAAAACGTTTGGGTGTAATTATTTACGCTGTATTATTACGCTATTCTAAATATAGTTACATATTATATTATTTATGGTCGTATTATTATACTATTTTAAATATAGGTTCAAGAAAGTATAGGTAGTTGGAAGCTTAATAGTAATGAGGTTAATTCAATTATTTTTTTATATTGATAATTGAGTTTTAGATTTATATCACGTTTGTATAACTTATTACTTGGGAGAATCAATTTGTTTCTCATCCAATTGTGCTTATATATTTTTAAAATACAAGTATGTATTTGTTTATAATTTGTTTTTATCAACTTTTATATCCTTACAATTATTTTAAGTAATTACAAATTTTTTTGTTAAGAAAAATTATTTTACCATCCATTTAATTTAGAGGAAAAACTGAATAAAAAGTGTTCAAAAAAAATTTATATATATAAAAATAAAAATAAAAATATAATAATAAATTTTTTATATTTTTTTTGTAATGCTTAGCAAGTCTATATATTTTCTATTATATATAAGGCAAATTTACACCACATAGTTTTACACGGTGACCTCAACTCACCCCAAGGGGAAACCGAGTATGTTGGCCATCGGTCGGCATTATACGCCATCCAAAAACATAACTTCTTCAGTGTTTCTAGCAAGGCTAGGTAAGTTTCGGTCTCATGACCACAAACTGTATAACTATGACAACTTACATAAACATTTGGAAATTTAAATGCTATCCGCATAAATAAAAACTGAGTATAAGAAGACTAATCTTTCTTGACATTCTGCTTCTCAGAGTCTGAGACTACTAGGGCAGGATCATCAGCAGTTGCTTCTGGCATTCCAAAAAGCTCCATAATGGAAGGGATGTGACGGTCAATCTAATTCATCCTAATGTCCTGTTTGTGCAGCTGAAACAGGATCTTCTCCGTGTCTTTTTTGTAATTAGGAAGGCCTTGCATTGTAACTGCGATCCCCACAGAAATTTGCTCCAGTGCTTTGTCTAGCAGACTTTTCATCAAGAAATACAGGTACAGGGTGTGCTTGAATTTTGTAATTTGCCCTTTGGCGGTTCTTGGGTTAAGCACCATTGATCCCCAGACTTCTATTTCATCGTCTAGTTCCAGTTCATTCTTTACCTGGACTTCCCAATCGTCGATTAGCTTTCGGATGCCCTCATCGGTTTCCTCCTTGTATGTTGCGGCTGCCTGAGCTATGAAATGCTTGGCGAGCTTATGACCGCTACGGCCTTCTTCCCTGCTTGATCGCTTGATTACCTGAGGTTCTGAGCCCTTGATGCCATGGCCTTGACCACTTCTTGCTAGAGCCATACCCTGTCGGATTGTAACCTGTATACGTTCCCACATTATTCGCTGCACTAAATCAATCATTTTAACACAACATAACTGCATTAACCATTCTTTACTGTCATTCTTGATCTGTGACAGGCAAAGGTATCCATGTGCCCACAGGTGGCCAGTGGAAGTGGGATGGGAGTAGGGTTCCCATGGTTTATTTCCATGCCTCTCGCCCTTGCCAATGTTCAGAAATTGGTCACCCCCATGCAGCCATAACCTGCCTCTCAGCTTCATCTAGAGCTAGGCGTTTCTAATACTATCATGCCCGCAAACCCTTGCCTCTACCGGCGATGTCCTAGCCACTTTCTGCTTGCCTCTATGCCTCTCAAGCCAGTGAGGGTCCTTGCGTACTCCTGTATGGTTATGCATTTCCATTTGCTCGGGTTCGCTCAGCCCATTTCCCGCCTTGCTTGCGTCCCATCCCCTTAGCTGCAACACTCCCTTGCCACTCTTAGCTATGCACAGTCGCCCAAGCGAGGCTTGCCCATTAAACCCTATGCCCTCAGTCTAGTCATTCGGGTCAAGTCGAGTTTCTACTT
>APFE030487649.1:0-14150 GCA_000404065.3 Pinus taeda
GGGCCTTAATGTTGGTTTGTCAAGCCCATTTCAACTATTATGCTTATTTTTCACAAAATTAATTATATATTTCTCAGATTTTATAAAACAATATGATTTTTTCCGGTTTATCCCTGGATCCACTAAAATTAGAAAAGTATAGATATGTTTTTCTTAATTTAATTATATGTATTTCAATGTTGATTGGATTCTATGAAAAACCAAAATCGATGCCTTCCACAAGGTACCCATTGTGACTACCATTAGTTTTGTCCTGTTTCTAAGTAGAAATTAGAATTATATTCTAAAGCAGGATGGCTAAGTTCCAATAACACTTTCAATGTATATAGAAAGATCTGTTAGATTCACTGAAGTACCCGTGTTGAGGATTTTTCTTATATTATTTTTTTAGAATTCAATTTTTATATGTATGTCTCAAATTTCAATTGCGGAAAGTATTTTTGTCTTACATGAAAAGAGAATTAGAGTAGTGGAAGAAATCAACTTAGAAAAATATCCAAAAATAGAAATCACCACATTCAAAAGAGAATAAACCAAGAAGGAGATAATAGAATAAATGTTATTCTTATCATGATGAGGAGGTAATGGAGACATATATCGATATCGCATGTATCATAAAAATGGTAATTGTTTATTTTATAGTGTCACTCTAAAAATTTGGAGTAAACATATTTTGATACATATTTCATTAGAATCTATTAAATGATAGAAGTGATTGTAGGAAGTAGAAACATTACTCGACACAACAATATCCAAGGAATTTTTCCGATGAGGTTGCAAGCCGCTAGTCATAGATGTTATAGGTTCTTCAGATTTCCTAGCTCAAAAGGCATGGCTCCATGAGAAAATTGTTGGTTAAGTTAAATTGTAAAAGGTCCAGAAGATTCCCTAAAATGGATGGAATTTTAGCATTAGAAAATTGGAGAAAATGTTTAATACTTGCAACTATGGTAGTTGGGTGAAAGTGGCAGAGACCGAACTCTTAAGTTATTTGTGGAGAGATATAGATGTTTATGTCTTGAAAGCTCAGAGACAGAGACAGTCTCTAAGAGTAGGAGTCAAGCAAGGATAATATTATGTGATAAACCCAAATACTTGAGGTTAATGCATCTTCCCAAGTCCACATGACTACTACCTGAATCATTGATGTAATTTGAAATCAATGCCTTAATTTTTAATCAGAGTGAGGCAAGCCAAGATGACACTCTAATTTTTGTTGGGATGAATAGCGTGTTCCCAAATTTTCATTAAATAGATGCCAAATTATTATTGTCAAATTTCCATTAACAATTTTTCTGCAACATTGTGATTGCCATGATAAGGCTAACATGTAAGAGTCCAGTTGAGTTAAAATCTTCACTTTTCTTAGATAAGTATTCAATGTGTTAATTTGAATGTTCACATTTATAATAGTTATCCATAAAATATTAGTATAAAACTAATAAATAATAATTAAAATATCTTACTAAATATTTATCTAATTTAAATTTGATTTCCAATATTGTTTTCAAATTTCTATTAATAATTATGTACCGTATGTGTGCACAATTATGAGTGCTAGGTAAAGAGGTTCAACCTTATATTAGTGAAAAAATTCTTACCTACAAGCCAAATTCAACTCATTTTGTGCATATTTTTCCTTCATAATCGTTTCAGAAAATATAATACCAAATATTTTGTTGACAACATTCAGTAGAAAGCTTCAAGTCTTACAGGTAATTATTTAATATGATAACATAAAATATCGTTGACACTTGAATTAGTTATCCATATAAAACTCCTAATAAAAATTATTGAGCAAAGTAAGAATATTGAATAGGAAAGTTCCAAAGAAATATGATAAAATCTATGAGTTAAAAAATATTTAAATATATAAATAAGGTCTAATTTTTCATGCTGAGATACAACCTCAATTTATTGTCTAAAATACATTTTTGAATTCATAAATTAATTCAGCCCCTGGAAAAAACCTTGGGGGACTCAAATTCTACAAATTAAAGAACTAGAAGTCAAGTTTTTAAAAATAACTGCTAGAATTTGGTTTAAATTGAAATTAATTAAAAAAATGATAATGATAAAACCTATTTCCTCTATAAGATAGACTACAAATAAAAATAATAATTATGTTAAACACATAATTAATATAATATTTAAATATATGTGCGTTAAAAATATTATAATTTTAATCCAATGTAATATAAGAACAATTAGTAATCAATAAATATATAATTTGTACAATAATGATTTTTTTTTTCCAAACACTATAAAAGTATATCATTATTAGTGAAGCTAATCATTTTTTGTTGTTACTGTTATTCAAGGAAAACTACTCCATCTGGAATGTAATATAATAACAACTAGTAATCAATAAATATATAATTTGTACAAGAATGATTTTTTTTTCCAACAGTATAAAAGTCTATCATTATTAGTGAAGCTAATTATTTTTGGTTGTTACTATTATTCAAATAAAACTACTCCATCTGGAATGACCCGTTAGTGGTCTACAAGGTGTCAGATGGGTCATGGGCTTGCGTCATTTACCTACTTTCTAATTCCTTAAGCATCTTTAAATATTAATTGTAACACTTAAAACTATATTAATGATAATTTTACATGTATTATAATACATTAATAGGAGTAGTTAATTTAGTGAATTTACATGTATTGGTTAGTTGATGTTTGAATACATTTTAGTGAATTTTTTATAGTGTCAAAAATATTTATCTAACAAATTTCAATGATAAGTGATTATTATTTAGATAATACCATTTTTTGAGAATGTTAATAGCATGGTTTAAGTTTCTTGATAGTCTTGCAACTAATATATTTTTCCAATTAAAACCGTATATTTACTACATTGAATAAGAACAAAATGAAATATAGGGATACATATGTAATTGAGAATATCTTCAAAGTATCACCAAGTATTTGTAGAGCATCAAGATTACAAAATAGAAGGTTCCATGATTAATCCTAAAACTATGTACCATTGATTTAGGACAAAGACATCCCTCATCAATATTCCTCAGGTGTGAGGGTACTTCCTTATTAAGTAGATAGTCCAAGTAATGATTTTATTACAAATAAAATCTAGATATAATTGAGCATACCTCGTTGTTAAAATACACTATGTGACAAAACAAAAATTATTGGAGCATTTGTAGATTTAGCAAAATAATAGTATGTGAAAAGTAAATAGGTTAGTATGGTATATCAACTTGTATCATCACCAAAGGGGTTGGAATCTATATTGGAAATAACCATTTAGGTACGAATGAGAAAATACATGAAAGTTATTGTGTTTTTAGATTGACGTTATCACCAAGGTTTCACCCTCATCATAACATAAATTTGTATCAAAAAATACATGCCAAAAATATTATAATGATATTTTCCCAAACTCATTTTCTTATTAGTATTATTTATATTAGATTTGTTTCTTGATGTATATCATTTTGGGTCCCCATATTAAAATCAACACCATATTGTACGACTTAAGGGTTATTTTTGTAAATATTTTAACAAATGTTCTTAGTTCACCATGAATGTAACAACCATAGATTTGATCATTGGCATTAGAAAGAGAGAACTAATGTTATAAAAAATGTAAATCATCCATAAAACATCATAACAGTAAGGAATGGAGAGTGATTTCTTTTCGCTTGATTATGATGTTATTGATATAATTAAAAAATTATTAAGAGAGCATGTAGATACATCAAATTTGATAATAAGCTAATAAAATATATTAATGTATGAACCTAAAAACCATAAATCAAAATTCTCCAAAGCAAGAAATATTTATCACAATAGATAAAGGTGAGTCCTTTATATCATGTTTTAACTAGATGTTGAAACAATTTAAAGAGGAGGAAGTTATAGATCTATTTACACCTACTATGAGTACATGGTGAAGCCTACTACCAAAAGTAGCCATGATATTACTAGAAGTTTCCTAATTCAGTTAGTATTTTTTTAAACATACGCTAGAAAGGATATTATGGGATATTGAATAGCGAAGGAAACAAGTCATAAAATTTATTATGTGGCATATTTAACTTGATTTAACATTTATTTAGATTCATAAAATGTTGTGTTTCCTAGAATAAAGTCATTGTATATCTATTAAAATAGATATATCAAATATGTATGCCTAAACATTAACAACTCATAAAAAATGTGAAATAAAATGAGTAAATGAAATAGAGTGCATGAGCTTAAATTCGAGATAGTGTAACTTAAAATATGGTTTTATAGTATCATGAAAGTTGAAACCACACTATTAAAATTGATGGTATGATATACAAATAATAGAAGATGTAATTAATGAAGAGATAATCGATTCAAGCAACCTAGTTCAATGCATGTTTATAAAATCTTGGATTTTCACTTTTGTAGACCATATATATCGATGGAATTCAACAGATGATAAACGAATTGTTTATGTATGCCATGGTTGAAAAGGAAATAATGAAATAGTTGAATATATGAATTTGAAAATCCTTATATAAAATGCTATGAAGTCAAAAATATTTATAAAATAGAGTTAGAGGTTCTTGAGGCCTTCTCCATCATCACATTATTAAGAAAAAAATATGTTGAGAAACTATGTTAAGATGCTCAAATATTTAAAATAAATGGAAAAATGACATATATAAGTATGCATTTTATGCAGACCTAATGAAACATATTTTAAGATTGGTATTGAAAGTTGTATTATGCGAATGGACTTATTTTAAACCTTGACTATGATGGATATCATACCTTTATTAATTAGAGATATATAATAGCTAACGTAAATGAATAATTACCATAAAATCTTGAACTTAAGTGTAAAAAGGGTTGAACAAAGAAGGAATGTTTGCAAGTCACAAAGATATTTCAAATGTTAACTTAAATGAACTGTGTATGTGTTTACTGAGCTAAATCAAATATCTATGTCCAATATTTTATAACTCGTAAATAATGTAAAATAGAGTGTAATAGATTCACGTATTATTCACGACCTAATAAAACATAAATTTTCATAGGAACATATAAGCTTGAGCCATGCTATTAAAACATATGAGGTGATATCCAGGTATGAAAATATGTAACTAATGAAGAATAATTGTATGGAAGAAATCTAGAGAAATGGAAATTTGGAAATGGTTGAATATATAGAATTAAATTTGGATTCTTCTTGAAGAAAGAATACTTAAAGAAATATATCAAAGATAACAATGGTCCTTTTTCAGTTCCCTGTATTTTTTGTTTGTAACAAATCATAATCCTTTTGAAATTTAATAGCAGAGTTGTATATAAATACTAAAGATATTAATTATCTCTAAGATTACATTTCTTGGCATAGGCAAGTTTAACAAAATTAAGGAAATGTTGAATTTGAGCATTATCGCATTTATGAAAATGTGTGGGTTAAACATATAATGGTTAGTTTTCTCCATCATGATATGTTTTGGAAAACTATAACAATGCAATATAATAAAAGCTTGATAATGCTTCCTAATGGATACATTCAGGGTTTATGAATATCTCTCACACTAAACCAAAGTAATTCTTCCTAACATTTATTTTGAGGTATAAGAAAATATTTCCAATCATGACATAAATTCACATGGATAATCTCTTTTATTTTAAGTTACACTATCTTCAATTTATACCACACATGCCCGTATTCACGATTACTCTACAGATGTTCATATTAAGGAACCTCTTAGCATTATCCTTAACCTTGAAAAAATAAAACCTAATTCCAGCTCTTATAAAAAGTCCCCTTCTTTTTGGGAAAAGTGGGGTCAAATTAAGCTAGTCAAAATTGCATCTTTAATTTTATTCTTCACAACAAATGAGAGCATCTTCATGACCTTTTACAAAACCCTTGTGAATATGTATAACACATAATTAAAAATAGAAAAGAATAACAGAATGATCCTTTTGATCAATGTTATTTTAATATCGCAAAATGAATCATGGGTATTGGTCTAAGAGATTTGTTGTTTCTCATTGAAATTTTGATGATTGAAACACATGGTCAATAGTAGATAATGCAGAAAAAAATATCTTAGAAGACCATGAAAAGGAGGACTAACATATCATTTAAAAACCACCCTCTCACTTATTTCTATTAGATAAAAAAATATTATCTAGAAATGAAAAAAATAAAAAATATGCCTAAAGACACTGAAGGATCCTCTAGAATTCTATTAGCAACACAATCTTCTCCTCCTCGATTATCTCCTCTTCAATTAGGTGCACTAGCATGATAATTGATACATCAGTGGTATAGGCAATTATAAATGGTGGAATTAACATAAGAGGAATGGGATATAATGTATATAAGTTACCTCTAGTCCATACAATCCCATAAAGCCTTGAATTATCCATTGAAATTGTTCTCATAAAAACTGATAAAAAACATAAGAAAATACACTAGAGAAATTGAAATGCTATTGGAGACTAAAGAATGGTCCCCTGTATTAAACGAATGTGAGAAATCATTGCCATAAAACCTTGACTCACTCGAAAAATGAAGGCCAATTGGATGTTTGGTCATTATATAGAATGGGAAAGCCTTGTTTCTATGGATTTCCCCTTTAGTTCATAGTGACTAATGATATAACATATAAAAATATTAATTTAATATTTGGGATAAACATTATTAATTACTATTTCGATATAAAAATTCACCAACTCAAATTTTTGAACCCTCAAATTTTAACCATGGGAAATAATTTTCCCGTAAAAATTTCAATCCATTAATCGAGAATAGAAATGAATTACAACTAATAATATGGATGAGGAAGTTTTAGAAAAATTTATACCTAAATAAAAAGAGAAAAACATTCAAAGTTGTTGCAGTTAACATAAATACAACACCACCAATATGTCTGTTGCAAATTAAAAATTAAAGTTTATTCTACTCCAAGAGTTAGGTACAAATATTATAATAATGGAATATGGTAATATATGTAATGATGAAACTATAGTTTCAAAGCTTGTGACCAAAATTTGGACTTTTAATAGTGAAATATAACCTCAAGCCTGAAACCGAAATTGATCACTTTTGAACCAAAATTTATTACACTTCCCGAAAATGAAGCAAACAAATCAAGAGGGAAAGAATTCTCGAGAAAATGGAATGTAAAAAAAATTACGAAACATAATGAGAAGAGTTACCTATAAGATTGTATGGTGAACCTTGAATTTTAACTTCAAATAATATGATATTTTTCAAAAAAATCTCCTGTACTACATATGACTATTATTATTACCATTAAAAATATGAAAACTAAGAAAATGGAAAGTATACGATTCAATCACTAAATGAGATCTCATATCCCAAAATTAATTCAAATAACACAATATAGTGGTCAACGAAAGAAACAATCTCATTTTAATCCAAATGAGGAAGGAAAAATTCCTACCAAAATATCCATTTTTGGAAATTGAGTTGAATGGAAAGTTGTAGGCTTATTTATTTTTTTATAGTCTCCCTCGAAATAAGCTCATGCGAACCTCCACAGCTAACTTTTTTATAAAATAAATTTGGAGTAGTTATTAGTAATTAACTATGATGAAAAATAATTTCCCAAACAAAAATTTAAAGCCCTTAGTTTTGTCCATGGGCAAAATTTCGCGCCAAATTTTTCCGTCATGATTATTATAAATAATGCAAGCATAATATATAACAAGTTTATAATTTATTTGGTTTGTATGTTTTTTTATCCATTGAGAGAGGTATCACGGGTCCCTGTTTTATACAGACATAATATATAACAAAGTTATAATTTATTTCATTTTTATGTTTTTTTAGAGAGTGAAATGAGAGAGGTATCACGGGTTCCTGTTTTGATGCCTATCATCATGGATTGATGTAAGTCTACACTTTCCATTCATTTTATTTTTATGGTTTCCATAGTTTCTCTTAATTTAATTTTAATTTTTTTTTTTAATTAAATTGAAAATAAATTCCAAAATAGATATAAATATCATTCTTCTAATAGAAAAAGTAGATATTCCATAGTAATAACCTAATTATTATGTTGGTGGTAGAGATTTAAATTTCATGGAATATGTTAGAATATCCATAATAGTAATGTTATATGACGATAAGATTTGTGTGCAAGGAAGGTATGCTTCTTTAATTAACTTATCTCAAATTAATTAACTTAAGAAAATTTCATATCAATACATGTCACATTGGAAATGATGTATTGATAAGCTATGGTACAGGTAAATGGTATTGGAAGAAGAGATATTTAGAATTTAAGAGTATCCATTGGAAGTGGGAGTGGATATACATGGCTAAAGATATTGTTATATTTTATATAACTCTTATATTAATTCTTTTTATAACAATAATAAAGTTATAATTTAGATAATTGTTATGATTCTTTTAATGTGGACAACGTCACATGTATAATGGGTTTAGAGTTTTGATTGTTGTCACACTTTGATTGCTAAAGGTATTTATCAAACATTGGAATAGAGATGTATGTGTTGGTTATAATAAAAACAATAAATCATTTTATAGTAAAAAATAAATTCGATATAGTATATTTTAATTTACTTTTGTAACAAACTTTTTCATTAAATTGAAAATGAAAAATGTGAAAACTACATTTCAAATAAATCTCAACACTAATATTGAAAATAATACTAGCACCAATCTATTATCCATTGATGATTAAATTGATACTCAAGAATTCATATTCCAACATATACACACCTATCAATATTGTAAAATTAATAAAGCATAACTATATTTTCACAAATTCAATTATATGTATTTTATGTTTGTAAATTATGTTTTCCCATATTTTATTTTTAATCACTAATATTTATATTAATGTGCATAAATATATATTTTTAATATTGTTTTTTTATACCTAATGTTTTCATTTTTTTTTGTTTTGTCTAATAGATGCTAAGTTATATTTGGAGGCCTTTTGTTGAACTCTAATGTGATGCTGAGTTCAATTTGAAGAAATTTCACTAATATATTTAGTATATGAAATATTTTTTATTAAAATTATTTAAAACATGCATATATTCTCATTTCTCCCTTTATGAATGGAATTTAACCACAACACATATATTAATGTTTTGCTAACTTCATTATTCAGCAAAAGACGCATGTAATGAATGTGAAATATGGGGACACCATCCATGTGACTTGGAAGGGAATGATCTTGCAATATCAAAATAATTTTTTAGATGGTTAATGACAATTTAATCAAAATATTTTCAGAAAAAAATAAAATATATTTAAATATAAAAAAGTACACATAAATTTAATGGGAAAGGTAAAGATTTTTGAATTTTCACTAAGGAGATAGATGTTCAAGAATACATATAGTTTTAATATAGGTAACTCTTATATTACCACATATTGAAACTTTTATACTAAAAATGGTCATATTTATAGTTTATAGTTACGAAGACAAATTCCTTAGTCCTTATTGTGATAAAACAATTCCATGAAATTGAGATAAAATCGAACATGCATAAGCAATATAATGAAATAAAATAAGAATCCAATGTTTCATTTACTAAATTGTAATACGATTAGAGGTGAAAATAAGAAGCAAAAAAAATCAAAATTATTTGAACACTTCAAACCATACAAAGTAAATTGGGCATGCGATTTTGAGAAGAAAACTCTATAGTGATTTTTCTTAAATAAACACATCCAATAACCAAATAAAGATAAATTATCTCACTCCCCATATGATTAATAAAAATGGGTAAACACATGAGCAGTTCACTATAAAATGTATTTTCAAATATTTAAAATCTTTAACGCATTTTTATTATAAATTTACATACTAGCACAATTATAGAAATTAAATAACTAGTAGATGTTAATAATTATGAATCCATAATAAACATCAAAAATGTTATCATCTAAAATTGCTATAATTTCTAAGATTATGAAATGAACTATATTATTATTATTATTATAAGTTAAACATATACTCACTTGAGGAAGCATGGAACAAGATTTTGATGGATGGATATTTATATGCATTTTATCATGGAGTTTCTTAATCTACAAATAGACTATGTTACAATACCATGGGCAGAGTCATGGCTTCTCAATATCACATGTCAAAAAAATAATAACTTATTTCATATGAAAATTTCTCATGTGATATTTTGTTAATTAATTAATTTTAAAAAAATAACAAAAAAACATAACTAGGTTGCACATAAATCTCAGTCCTTGATTTGTTTATACTACTAAACAAATTCATAGAATATCTAGTGGTCCTACCATAATAATAATAATAATTAATAATTAAATTAAAATTTTGAAATCCCTATTTTAAAAGAAACATGTTTAGGGATATAATTAAGTTTGACTTAATATTAACTTTGAGTTACCAATTACATCTTGCCTAAAAACAAGCATTGTTCAATTTGAACTTTGAATGGGCACACACTTGATAAGTGGTGAAAGTTCCATGATAATAGCCTCAAACATAACTGAATTTATTTTACTATGGTAAGAAACAACTAGATGATTTAGGGTCCTTAATGGAATACATGAAAACTCAATTTTATCACCATAAGAAACAACTAAGTGATTCAGAGTCCTTAACTAAGTTTTCCTTCTTATTATTATCATGTCTGCAAGTGATTGTGGTCATGAAAAGACAAAACAAACAAAATTGGTTTTAAGGTACAATAAAATCATTCTTGGGATAAATTTTAAGAAGTAATCATATAGAAGTGTACTTTAGCATAACAATGCAATCTAAGGTATTTCCATATATTTTGTAGCTAATGATGCAAAAAAAATAGAAATGAGCATTTCTTGATGTTGTCTAAATCATGTCTACAAATGACTATGATCATATATGGCAATTATGTTTTCTTAAGCTAGCTAAATTGCATTGTTTCCTATTACATTACATGAAATGACTTATAGATGTTATGTAAGAAGTTATAATGGGATAACCTACTAGAAATGCAATAATTTGCAGTTGTCAATTACATTGAAAGTATTGTGGAGATTCCCTATATATTAGAGTAGTTGACAGGTATATCATTTACATATTTTCAACATAGGAAGAACTAAAATGTAGAGTGAGGTCACAAAAGAGAGAAGCCATGCATTTTCAATCCATTTTTTATTATTAAAAAGGGTTTGGTAAAATGATAAAAATTCTTATGATCCAGTATGATAGTATTGTGGAAACATTTCTTTCTATATCGATGTGATGTGAAACGCATTAAGCCAAGGGTAGAGACAATGTAACCCTTGAGAGGTTTATTTGACAATTATTATTCTCATAATAACAATGAAGAATCTACTCTATAATCGACATGGGTAGCATGAAAGTATATTTTTTTGTATGCATCCAGGACATGATATGTGGTACCAGTGAAAAGGAAAAATTTTCTGAATAGCATAATTTTGTAGAAGAAATTATAGTTGTTTGGAAAATACAAAGATGAAAGTTTGGAGACTAGTTTCCTCTAAAGAATGGATTCTTTTAACTATGAATTTTCATTCTCAACTTCTAAGATAATATTTTTAATAAACATTAATTCATTAAATATTGTATAAAAAACCAAGTAATCTTGGAGAAAATATATATAAAATTAGAAGAAGAAAAGTACAAATTTCTTTAAAACCACACAAACTATTTTAACAAAAAATATATATATTATATTTTCTTACATCACAGAACAAAATAAGATATATTATCTCACTCCTTACATGATTAAAGAAGAAAACTAATAATTCTCCATTAAATTTGTTTTCAAAATATGTAAACCTTATAATAAAAAAAGTTAAATACAGTAAAATATAAATATATAATTAGATGTTAGAAATGCATAAATTAGCAATACATGAATTAAAAGAAACATATTTACATTGTAAATTTACATATTAAGTTTGACTTCATTTTTACTTTAAGTTACAAATGACATTAAATTAGGGCAAAGTTTAACTTATTGATGAAATGACATTTTTGCATCGAATATGGGGTTTCAATTTCTAGCAAGATTCATTTCCCCTAAATTCTTGAACTTTATATACTAAACAACTTAAACTCAAACTTTAAAAATATTTACTGGTTTCAGTTAAAATTAACTTTAGTAATTATGATATGATCAATTGTTTATTAAGATATATGAGGCAGGGAACCTTTAAATGAATAGATTTTTTGGTTACAAAAAATGTTGTAAACTGTGATGCGCTCTTAACGATCCATCAATTGTTTTTTAGATACATGATGTAGAGAATCTGTAAATGAATATATATGGGTGCCTTGAAATGAGTAGAATGCTTTTGATATGCATTTTTCTTTTAATTTTAGTAATTATGATATAACATATTTTTGTTTTCTTTAATTGATATGTGATATATGAATATATTTTTTGGTTACAAAAAATGTTGTAAACTGTGATGCGCTCTTAACGATCCATCAATTGTTTTTTAGATACATGATGTAGAGAATCTGTAAATGAATATATATGGGTGCCTTGAAATGAGTAGAATGTTTTTGATATGCATTTTTCTAGTAATTATGATATAACATATTTTTGTTTTCTTTAATTGATATGTGATATGTGGTTAAATTGATCTAATTTAAAAAACTTAAACAAAAATCTGGAAGAATCAAAAGAACTAACATAGAGTCACAACCACACAAACATTGACATGCACTAGAGAAAACACTTGCAAAATCAAAATACAAAAGATTCCTGCTGCACTAGAGAAAACACTTGCAAAATCAAAATACAAAAGATTCCTGCTGCTGCTACCGTAGTAGCTAGCAGGTCTCGCTGAAGAATACAGTGAATAGGCATGCTTTGTCATACCCATGGCAGCGACAGGATTACGTTCTTTTGGGTCGATCATAAACCTATCGCAGAACTATTTTTTTTTTTTAATTAAGATCATCTCATTAAAATATTGATTTAAATTTATTTACTACATTAGTTATGAAAAAAAAAGAAATTGGTTGACTTAGGCTTTGGATTTTATCTTTCAAACACAAAACACAACTTACTATCTATAGCGTTGTTTTGTTTTTGTTTTTCTTCTAAAATATAATAGGAAAGCTATTCTAGGTCATTTAATTTGTTTTATTTTTAAGATTTAAAATGAAAATTATTTGATCTCTAATTTCACATTGATCATTATTGTAAAAAACTATTTAGGTTATTTATAGTGATGTAAAATTAAAATTCTTGTAATTGGGTATGAATCTTATTGGTGACGAGGGAAATTAATGGTGACTATATAATATATTCATGTGATTTTAGTTAATCATTAATATTAAGTATTGTTTTTTTTTCCACTTTTCATGTTTCATTTTATAGTTCTTTCATTTAGGAGATAACAATTAATCAAATTAATTTAATAAGGAAATTAATCTTATTAAAATAAAACTAATAACACAATAGTTAATGTGATGCATCTATAGGTTCTAAGTGCTTTAATCTGCCTCCAATAGCATATGTAATGATCTGAAATCTAACCATATAAATAAAGAGAATGAAATTATATGTAATTATTTTTTCATTCTATGTTTTTCTTAGGAGGAGGAGGGGATGACGTGGAGGATAAGAAATAGGTAGAGGTTGAGCAGTAAGCAGAGGAGTTTGGAGAGGGACAAGAGGAGGGGGAGATGGGGGAGGAAGGTGGGCGAGGAGGTAGGAGGTGGAGGGGGAGGAGGAGAAGAGGACATGGGGGAGGAGGCGAAATAGGTAGACAGGGAGGAAAAGGAGGGTTGGGAGGAGGAGGAAGGGGAGGAGGTTGTCTGAGGGAGAGTAGCTGGAAGAGGTTGAGTGGCATGATGAGGAGGAGGAGGTAGTAGGGGAGAGGGCGAGTGGGGATGCAGATCGACGGAGGGAGAGGTGTGAGTAGGGTGAGGAGGTGGGGAGAGAGGAGAAGATGGAGGTTGGGAAATGGGGGGGAGGCAAAAGGAGGGGAGCCAAAGGTGGAGGCGGGAGAGGGGGGAGAAGGGAAAAGAGGTGGAGGTAGGTGAGGAGGGAGGGAGTTGCAAGGGAGGAGTGGGTAGGTGAGGTGGAGGAGGAGGAGGAGGAGGATGGGGGGTAGGGGGACAAGAGGAGGGTTGGGGGAGGGGGGCAACACGGGGCTAATGGGGTTGAGGCGGGAGGAGGAG
>APFE030487662.1:1900-13174 GCA_000404065.3 Pinus taeda
ATACGATAATGCCTACACCTCATGAATATCGCTCGTAAGTGAACAAGGTGATCAGCTCGATGTAAAGAATGAGCAGGCAAATCATCGAGGTATGGTTGCACAATGTGTTTGATTTCATGAAATGCATAAGACATCGCCCGCTGAAAAGTGGCTCCGACATTCTTGAGTCCAAAAGGTAATTTGCAATAAGCAAATGTCCCCTATGGACAAATGAAGGCCGTTTTTGGTTGGTCGGCAGGTAGAATATTGATTTGATTATAGCCCGAAAAACCATCCATAAAGGAAAACATTTCGCTTCCGGCACAATCATCAATTATTTGATCGATATAGGGCGTTGGGTAGTTGTATTTTGGACAAGCTCGATTTATATCCCTATAGTCGATGCAGATTCTTATTGTTCCCTGTTTCTTGTTAACGGGAAAATATTCAATACCCAATCCATTAACGGGATCAGATAGATGAAACTTGCTTTCAACAGCTTCTCGACTTCTGCTTTAAACGCAACCGCTTTTCGAGGGTGGATCTGACACAACCGTTGACGGACGGATTTAGCATCCGGGTAGGTCTTGATTTCATGGAAAAAAATGGCGGGATCAATTCCTGGCATTTCCTCGTATGACCAGGCAAACACGTCACGGAATTCTTGGAATAGGGCCTTGTGAGTTTGAATTTCATCATCTGTACATAAGGCACCTATATGAATGTTCTCAACAATTCCAGGCTTCACTAAAATGTCAATGGGAATAGTGCGAGAAATACTCCCTAATTATAAGAAGAGATTCAACGTAAATCACATGAAAAAGACCTTTGTCGACGGGTTTCGAACCAACCAGTGTGGTTCATCGTCAGGACAAGTTGAAGAAACAGATCCAACCTAGCATGCTAAATAGTCCGAGCAGAGATTCCAACGGCTAATATAACGGCTAATTTTTCCTAAAAGACCCAAGTCAAAATTAATTTAATATTTTAATATTATTATTATTCTAATTAATAATATTATTATTAATTTATAATTTATTTATGGAAATAAGTAAATTAGGTTCAAATATATATAAAATAAATTCATGGAGTGTTAAAATAATTTATTAATTATTTAAATTAAAATATATAATATATAATATATATAATATATAATAATATAATATATATATTATATATATATATATATTTATATATGTCCTAATTATATGGGCCCGAATTGATGCATGCTTTGCATTAAAAGCGGTACGTTTGGAGGAGATTAGAGGGCTTAAGCAGGCTTTGAAGTTTCAGGTCTTAGCTCAGAAATCTGCGAAGGAAAATTCGTCTGTTGGTGGTTCACTAAGCCGTATTTCGGTTTCTCAGAAATCGGCCCTCCATTCTTGGGTTTCATCCATTAGTCAAGAATGCTCTAGTGAACGCTCCAGTCAGTCAAATTGTCACGCAGATCGATCGGGTGGCTCTCGCTTGGAGCATTCACCTATCGCCGTGGAGCAATCTGCGAGCGAAGATTCTAGCCTTTTTGATCGTCCTCTTCTAGTCTCCAAGGTGGTAGACAAGTGCAGTCCTGGGTTTGCGAAGGCCTGGGGAGCGCAATTTCATTGCAATATCGAAGAAGGGGTAGCTTCTGCTCCCTCTCACAAAAAAAGTCCGTTTCTGAGCTGTGGCAGCAGATCGCAGTTGCGTAGCCTTTCTGTGAGCAAAGAATCGGTTGATGCTGGCTCTGGCCGGCAGGCAAGTGACAAGGGTAGACGGATTGTGCATGGATCTGGTTATGAAGGCAGAAGCGGTAACAACGTAGTAGGCAGAAGTGTAACCGGGGCTTCATTCTCCCCTGCGCGAATGGATGGCCCTCTGCAGAGTCTGATGATCCTGTGTGAAGATTCGGCCAGGGCGACCAGGGTAAACAGTGCGGTCCCGCCTTCAATTTTGGGCTCGCCTGTGGGAGCAGCTACCGTTGTTGAGGTCTCGAGCTCGGATCAATTGCCCAGCTACGAAGATCTAGCAGGCAGTTCGAGGCTCGCCGGCGAGGATGATCGAGGTTCATGCAATGTGTGCAAGGGCAGCAAGGTAAGTCGTTATTGCGGTTTTGCAGTTAGTCCCCTCGGTAAGTGTTATAACAGCGAGGGTTCCATTTTTAAAAAGCACAGTAGTAATTTAGATTATAATATTAATGACGATTTAAAAGCTAGAAAATGCAATACGGAAATCCGCACTACCAATAGCATGAATAATGATCTATATGAAGGTAATAACTATAAACGCATTAGCAATAATAAGGATAAAGGTAGATTTTTTTCAAGGGAGAGCGATGGAGCGCTCGTGGGGTCGACCGCAGGAGCAGCAGTTTTGCGAAGGACTGGGATAACTGGTTTCTATGAAGACACCTGGCCGCATCACCGTACGGACACCGTTTACGGATCGGTTTATTCCTCACGCCGACAGCAGATCTCCTAATCTCCCACTACCGCCGCCCGTTTTTTCCTCGCTTTCGCCAACTGTCGCTTTCTCCCCCGCCATCGCCGATGGCTGCCGTTTCCATTACCGTGAAGGTGCTACCAAGTTGGATGGGCACATGGAGGACCTGGTGGATTACACAGCGGATCCGCTTGAAAATAGTATAATTTTCGATATTCCTTACTTTGCGGGCTCTGCTGCTCTCGGTTCCCTGGTTATTTCTCAGAATCCGAACCCTAACCCTATCCCTAGCGGTCCATCATCATCGGCTTTCCCTGATTTACCTCCCGGTGTATCCGCGCCTCCGTTTTCGCCTGAAACGGTCCACCTCCTTGCTTCACTCTCGCCGCAAACCCTCTCGTTTTATCAGACCTTCCCACACCTGAATGTGCTGCCCCCGTCAACATCGCCCCCGCCTTCTGCCCACGCGGACCATTCCCCCCCGGCGATACCCTCGGGTTGTTTCGGAACTCTGGCGGTAAATGTCCGGACCTCTCGGCCATCCTCTTCTGCGGGAGGCTCCAGTCCTCTGGTAGACCATCCCTCCGCCCCCCGCACGAAGAAGCAGAAAACAAAGTGTATCAAGGTCACGGACAGGGAAATTACGGTACCTTTTGGGGACCCGGCGGATTTTGGGGCGGCAGCGCAGATGGCTCGATCGGTTTTGGTGGGTCATGTGCGAGGTCAGACTTTCACTGTGGACAGGTTAACTAAATGGGTGGAAGAGATTTGGGGAAACCTTCTCAGGGATCTTCCTGAAGTACACATCCTTCTGCGGGGATGGTTCTCTCTCCATTTTTCCAGAGAGGACTATATTGATCTCGTCCTAGCAAAATTCTGGCATATTGAATCTGCACCTGTATTGCTTAAGCGCTAGAGCCCCCTGTTCGACCCTGAGCGAGAGTAGATTGGTGCGGGCCCTCTATGGGTTCGGCTGCCAGGACTTCCCCTCCAATATTGGAGTGAAGAGGCGCTTCAAAGAATTGGGAATGCCCTGGGCACGTATCTGGATCACGACAGATCTTACATTGAATCCAGGCAGAGAACTCTTGCGCGTGTATTGGTTCACCTGGACACTCGGGAAGGCCTTGAAAAGAAGATTACACTAACCTGGGGAAAATTCAGCAAGATTCAGACTCTAGATTATGAAGGTGTCCCATTCAGATGTTATCACTGCCATGAAGTTGGGCATCTTGCAAAGGATTGCCCTATGATCAAAGGACTGGATACATCTCCAAAGATCTCTCCCCCGGTTACGTGTGAGGTTTCTCCAACATTCGTCCGAGCTCCCTCTGATGGCACTCCAGCTCAAAAGAAGAAGGCGAAAGTCAGGCGCAAGGATCAGAGACCACTGTCGCCTCCTTTGACTAGGGCAAGAGCCACGGCAGCAGCTACATCGGCTTCAGGTATGAGTCATCCCCCTGACCCTGTATCGATTATGCACTCATCTTCTATTTTGCATGCATCTGCATCTGCATCATGCACTATGGTTCAATGTCCCCCAACATCATCTCCCCTACTTGACTCTACCAGCCCGCCAGCCACTACCATTGCTCCCTCATCTCCATCCACCTCCTCCAGATCATCTCATCCATACTCTCTTCGTCCCCGGCCTCTGGTCACTGGCTGTGGGGGCCTGGGGATTATTCCAATCAAACTGGGGTCAGAAATCTCCAGGGGGCAAAGATATGATCTTACAAAAGCAATTTGGAAGGCTGGGGCGGAAGTGGCATCCGGTCGTCAATCCACTATAGAAGGGGTCCTTAGAGCAGCCTCCACCCCTCGAGATGGTCCTCCATGAAGTGCTTATCCTTCAATTGTAGGGGTTTGGCCAGTGAACCCAAAAAACTAGCCATCAGGAGGTTATTTGATTCAGAATTACCAGATATCATCCTACTTCAGGAAACCTTGGGGCCTGTAGAATCCATTGAACTCTGTCTAAATTCTATTTCTCCTAGATGGAAATTTCTAGCCTCGGATGCCTCGGGCAGATCAGGGGGGTTGGCAATTGGAATAAACCCTCGCACTACCAGATTAGACTCTTCCTGGGGGGGAAAGGGCTTTATGGGGGCTGACATCTTCTCAGCAGATTTGGGCAGGAGTTTCAGAATATTAAATGTGTACGCACCATGCCATCACAGAGAGCCATTCTGGAATAACCTGCTGGATCTATCCCTGTTAACCGAGGAACACACCATTGTGGGGGGTGACCTAAATTTCTCGCTTGGATTTCGCGAATCATGGGGAACAATGGCCCAAGTGGACTCGATCACAGATTTCATGAGGAGTGCACTAGAACGCACTGACTTAGTGGACGTTCCCATGCATCAGCCCATGCCCACATGGTGAAACAGGAGGGTGGGAGAAGCGGCTTTGGCATGCAGACTTGATCAATTTCTTCTAAAGGGCCCTCTGCTTCAGGAGCTGCATCATTATAAGCAATGGGTTGGAGCTGGTGGCCTGTCGGACCACTCTCCCATACTACTGGAAATCCTTGGACCCCAAGCTAAGCCTAAGGCGCCCTTCAAATTCAACCACACATGGTTACAAGATCAGGACTTCCACAGACTGGTCTCGAAGTACTGGAAATCCCATCCTATTAGCAGAGAAGCAACGGCAGCCAGAGGTTTCTGCAAGAACCTTCAGGAATTAAAGCACATAGTCATTAATTGGGCAAGGGAGAAAAACTACAGGGACTCAGCATTACTCATATCAGTGGAAAATGAGCTGAGCTCCATGATTGATGACATAAACCTGGGTTTTAGAACTGCTGAAGATAAGACTCATCTTATTGAGCTGGAAAAAAAGAAGGCGACAATTCTTAAGCAAAGGGAGGAATCCATCAGGCTCAGAAGTAGAGCGATTTGGCTAAAAGCTGGAGATGAGAACTCCAAATTCTTTCACAACTATGCAAAAGGACGAAAGGTATCAAACACCATCTGGAGCCTTCCTACCCCTGGGGGTGGAGTAGCGGAGACTTTCAACCAAATTTCCCAGTTGGGAACAGCACACTTCCGGAACATATTCCAAAACCCTCCTGGTGTAAATCTGGCTGAAATCATTGAAGTTGCTTCTCATTTTCCGAGGTTCGTAAATGAGGAAACTTCAGAAGATCTCATGACACCGGTAACTATGGATGAACTGGAGAGTACCCTCAAATGGTTCAAAAAAGACAAGAGTCCTGGATCGGATGGCTGGTCGATCGAATTCTATCTAGCCTTTTTTGATCTGATTGGTCAGGACCTTTTTGGTCTTATTGAAGAGTGCAGGACATCTGGAACTTTATATCATGCCATAAATTCCACCTTCATTGCCCTCATTCCCAAATCGGATGTCCCAGCAACTTTTGATGATTTTCGGCCCATCTCCTTGTGTAACGTTCTCTACAAAATCATCACAAAGATCATTGCCAACAGGATCAGGCCCATCCTCTCTACTCATATTACTCCACAACAATTTTCTTTCCTTGAAAATAGACAGATTCATGAAGCTATTGGATCGGCTCAGGAGGCTCTACACACAATATGGTCCAAACATCTCAAGAGCATCCTCCTCAAGATCGATCTCTCAAAGGCATTTGATCGGGTCAGCTGGCTCTACATTAAGATGATGCTCATCCATCTGGGATTTCCTATCCCTTTCATTAACTGGATCATGGCCTGCATTTCCTCTCCTTCCTTCAGCATCCTAATCAATGGATCAGCCTCCCATTTCTTTCACTCTGAAAGAGGATTACGTCAAGGATGTCCTCTATCCCCGCTTCTCTTCCTTCTGGTTATGGAAGGATTGAGCCGCCTCATCATATCAGCCACCAGGAATGGGACTATCAGAGGGTTGAAAATATCAGAGGAATGTTTCATCACTCATCTCCTCTTTGTAGATGACGTTTTCATTCTATTGGACAGGAGCACGCGGGACACGACGACTTTCTCTCATATCTTGTCTCTTTTCTCCAAAGAGACTGGAATGGAGGTCAACAAAGGAAAATCTACCATCACTTTGTCGCGCACATCGGTTGATGAATCTCAGAGAGCCCTACAGGCTTTCCCCTTCAACATCCACCCGATCGACAGAGGTCTAAAATATCTTGGTTTCTGGCTCAAGCCCATATGCCAACGAATTGCAGATTGGACTTGGCTAATCGCCAAATTGGAGAAGCGACTAACTTGTTGGAGCTATAGGTACATATCCACGGCCGGCAGACTGATTCTAATCAAATCAGTGCTTGAGGCCACCCCGTTTTTTTGGATGGCTCTTGCATGGATCCCCAGACATACATTAGCCCGCATGCAACAAATTTGCAATCGATATCTGTGGGCGGGAAGCCAAGACAAGAAAATTTTCGCTTGGATTGGTTGGCAAAAGATTGCCATACCAAAAAAGTGGGGGGGTTGGGGACTCAAGCAACTCCCACTTTTTGCTCAAGCTCTGGCAGCGAAGATGAGTTGGGCTGTGATCACAAGCCAAAATCTGTGGACCAGGATATCATATCATAAGTACATCTGGCCCCTTGATATCATGGATTGGATCAGACTCCCTTCATGGAATAGCTCAGGGACCTCTTCTATATGGAAGGCCATTATATACTCAATGCCCATGATAAGAGACAATCTGGCCTGGCGAATTAGGAATGGCACACTTGCGCGGATTGGTATAGACCCTTGGGTAGGCAGTGGGGGCAGACATCAACTCCCACAGGACCTTGTGGAGTACCTACTCACTCCCAATATAAAAGTGATTGCCCACATTGTGGATCTAGAGGCCTCTGATATATTTCACCAGGCCTGGCTATCACCGCGCCAATTAAATATCCCTCCACAGTGGCACCAGGCATGGCTTTCCTTCAGGGAGGCACTAACTGAATCACATATCCGAATCACTGAAGGCAGCGACGAACTAATTTGGAGTCCATCAGATGCTGGTTTTTATACCCGAAAGGAAGGGTACTCCCTCCTCATCAGTCATAGGAAGCCCGACAACCTGTTGGACTGGTGGCAATCAATATGGAAGCTATCCACCACACCACGTTCAAAGCTCTTCTTCTGGTGCGTTCTCAGGAACAAGGTTCCTACGGGAGAAAACCTCCAACGCAGAGCCCAACAGGGTCCAACCTGGTGCGTTTTCTGTCGAGCTGAGTCAGAATCCACAGACCACTTATTTCTTCTTTGCAGTATTGGGAAGACACTATGGACCAACATAAAAAACTCCTTATCCTTCAATGGGAAATGGCACGAACAAAACATCTCAGAAGCCTGGGAGGATTGGAACTCTAGGCACAAAGGCACGTTATTGTTAAATCTCCCGGCCATAGTGTTTTGGCAGCTATGGAAGGCTCGGAACCAGATCATATTCCAGAAAAATCATGTATTCTGGCACCTGGTCGAAGCCCGCATCGTCGCGGCGTTCAAAGACCTCCCGGAACTTCCATCTGCTCCTCCACGACGCCCTCGACCGCCCCCCATCATTGACCGATCTCTCCCATGGGCATATTTTGATGGCACAGCAAACCAACAAGGATGTGGGGGTGGAATCATCATCCACAAGACTGAACATCACTACTACAAAATCAAAGCGGGATTGGGCAGGGGTTCAAACAATTTTGCTGAGCTGATTACCCTCAGACATCTCCTTCATTTTGCATTGGGCCATAATATTGATTGCATCAACATATTCGGGGACTCAAAAATCATAGTAAATTGGTTCAACAACACTTCAAACTGTCATGTGCACACACTCAGCATCATTCTGCATGAGATTCTGGGATTTAAAGCTGCATTTAACATAATCTCATGTTCTCACATCTACAGGGAGCATAACGAAGGTGCCGACAGACTATCCAAGGAGGCCGCGCTGATGGAACAAGGAGTTTGGGAAATCACAGAAGTCAATGGCCAGCAGGAACACAAATATTACCATCGTCCCTATATAGATCAGGGATATCAGCAAGCTGCTGGTCCATAACAGCAGAAATTTTTGAAATATATATAGCAGCATTTATGTATTTAATCTTATAGCACAATCTGAACTAGTTACCAAGCGAGCCAAAGTTTGGCTTTTTTGAAAATTTTTGAAAATACTGGATGACCCTGCGTGGAACATCCTAGTTATAGATCTTTTTGGCATATGACATAGGCCTCACTGTAGACACAGTGAACCCTGCGTTTATCATAGCGATATCAATGTAAAGTTTTCAAATATTAATGAAAGTTTTACAGATTTTTCCAGAGGAAAAAAAATAAGGATAAAGGTATTATTAACATGAATAGTTTATATAATAGCCAAGACATTATTAATAAGAACAACTTATATAATAACCAGAATATAGGCAGTATTAATAAGAATATAGACATTAATATTATTAAGGACAATAACAATAAAGTCATTAAGGCTATAAATAATCGATGCAATCCAAATAACATAAATTTTGAGTGCAATAAGGACGGAAATATTAATAATGATATGGATAATAATATGATCAATATAAGTATTTATAATAATGAGGGCACTAACAATGGGTTATATAGTAGCGTTAATAATAAGTGGGATAACAATAATATGATTTCTAATAACCTCAACATGAAAGGCAGTAATTTCAATAATGATCTAGGTAATATCAAGAGTATGGTTAGTAAGAACAGTTGTTTCAGTGGTGATAGAATAATAGAGGGTTCCAATAAGAGTATTTGTTGTCATGATATCGTTGCTAGTCCAGGTGTAAAGCATGAAGACCCCAACAAAAAGGTCTCTCTTCCCTCTTCCCGGAATAGTAAAGTTGTTAACCTTTCTAGCTTTTCCTTCTCCCCCAAAGTTTTTAGTCTCTTAAGCAAGGGCTTAAACTTTTCCCTTGCCCCAGGAAAATCCCTGTTGATGACATTATCTGTGACGTGGAGCATGGAATTAAAGATCTACCTGGTAACATTAAGGACACTATCAGGTAGGATTGTGCAGTCGTCCTCAGGAAGGCTAAACCCCCTCGGAGGAACCTCAGTAAGGAGGAGTTCTATGCCCTTAATTCCTTAAATCAGAATGAGGATATTGTGCTCCTTAAGGCAGACAAAGGAGGGGCGACGATCATTCTTAACAAGGAGGATTACCGTAAGAAGATGTTAGATCATCTTCACAACAGTGGCAGTTATAAAAAGCTTTCCAAGAACCCTCTAAAAGTCTCTAAGGCAGTGGCTCTCGCCATCAAATCTAGTAGCTCTGTGAGTTCCCTGTCTCGCAAGCTCATTGATAGCAATCCCATTGCTCCTAGAATCTATGGGGTGCCTAAAATTCACAAAGAAGGGGCATCTCTGAGGCCGATTGTCAACACCATCGGTGGCCCGACCTACCTTCTAGCCAAGTTTCTGGCTCTTAAGCTTAAACCCCTGGTTGGTCGCACGGAGTCCTTCGTGAAGGACTCGGCATCCTTCATTATGGATCTCAAGGATATTAGGCTTGAACCTGAAGACATTCTTGTCAGCTTTGATGTGGTCTCCTTGTACACTTGCATCCCTATAAAAGAGGCCTTGGAAGTAATCTATCGCCTTACAGATCCAGATACCTCTCATCTGGTTGAGGTATGTCTCACTTCCACATTCTTCTGTTTCGAAGGTGAGTTCTTTGAGCAGACTTGTGGTGTTGCAATGGGTTCCCCCCACTCCTCGATCGTGGCAAATCTTTTTATGGAATATTTCGAGGCCAAAGCTCTAGCCTCGGCGCGTCTCCTTTCGAAGCTTTGGAAAAGGTATGTAGATGACACTAATGTCATTTGGTCCCATGGCCATGAGGAGCTAGATCATTTCTTCAATCACCTCAATAGCCAGTCCTCAACTATTAAGTTCACCATGGAAAAAGAGGTCAATGGCAGCCTCCCTTTTGTAGATATTCTTATTTCTAGGAAGGAGGACGACTCTCTCTCCCACTCTGTGTTCCGCAAGAAAACGCACACGGAGCAGTATCTTCATGCTGATTCCCACCATTTCCTTGCTCAAAATATGGGGGTTCTTAATACCCTGGCCACTCGTTCCCTCAGGATTTCAGATAATGAGAGCCTGGATAGGGAGAGATCCCACCTCCTTGATGTCTTTGTGGAAAACGGAAATGCGCTTAAGAAGAAAGAACCTAAGGAGCGCCATTTAGGTGTCCATATTCCCTATATCCAGGGGACCACAGACAAGATAGCTCGAACCCTCAGTAGGTTTGATATTCCCTCAACCTTCAGGCCCCTCAAAACCATTCTTAATTCCCTTCGGTCGGTGAAAGATCCTGTTAACCCTATGGACATGAAGGGTGTGTATTTGATTCCTTGCTCATGTGGGACACCCTATATAGGAGAAACAGGGCGCTCCATTCAGCAAAGAATCTGCGAGCATGCAGTTGACCTGAGACATGGGAGAACAAAGTCTTCGGCCTTAGCAGAGCATGTGGACAAGACTAGGCATCATGTCTGTATTGAGGAGGCCAAGGTTATTGCCAAGGTGGCTCAGTTCCATCATCGTAAGTTAAGGGAAGCTATAGAAATTGAAAAGAGGCCTAACAATCTCAACATAGATGATGGCTAGAAGGTAAGTAGGTGTTTGATCCCCGCCCTGTCTTCTTAGTGTTTCTTCCCCCCCCCGTCCCTTTGTTCTTGAGCTTGCATCGTTCCCCTTGATGCCTTCCGATTCTTCCTCTTCCGCCTTGATCTAGGGTTTCATGTAGATTTTATCTTGTTCTTCACCTCCTGTGTCTCTTTGTCGCTCTTCCGGTTGTTTTCTTTCTGTTCGTTTTATAGATAGGGGGCATCTGTTCATTCTCCTTTATTTGTTTGCGAGTAGTGTCATTAAGATTATCATTCTTCTTATTTTTATTTTT